>JAUNZO010004035.1:0-85705 GCA_031894775.1 Chloris gayana | reverse complement strand
CGCACCGTTGAGGGTGAGGGAACCGTCGAAGAACAACGTCCGGTAGTCGCCGAGTGCGTCGTACGGCTGCACCCGGGTGCTAAGCTCTTCCCGCTCGATCTCCGGGGTGGGTGTCCACTCGGCGATGAACTCGGCAAGTGCCCGGCTCTTGATGATGTGTGTGCTGAGAAAGGACAAGTCGAACTCGCCTAGCTCCACGGCCCACTTGGCCACTCGCCCGGTCGCTTCCCCGTTACGCGAGTATGGTCTCCGCCGGTGCCGTGGTTACCACCCGGACGGGATGGCCTTGAAAGTAGTGTCGCAGCTTCCGGGACGCGATGAGCACCGTGTAGAGCATCTTCCGAGTACCGTGGGTACCGGGTCTTGGCGTCTCGCAAAACCTCGCCGACGAAATACACCGGCGCTGGATGCGCCGAGTGCGGGCTCGGCCTCCGAGGGTGCAGGCCCCGGCTCGCTCTCGCTCGTTGTAGTGGTCGGGGCCGAAGCCCCGGGTGACACGGTGGTGACGCCGTGTCGTCGTTAAGGGTAGTTGGAGTGGATCCCGCCCCGCCCACAATATGAGATATGGTCGGAGCCGGAGCCCCGGGTGGGGCGGGATCAACGCGTCCGTCCTTGTCTTTCCGGTCGTGGTCCCCGCTTCGCCCAAATCATGCGACGAGGTCGGAGCCGGAGCCCCGGGTGAAGCCGTGGAGCCATGCCGTCCGCAGGAGTCGTTGTTCGGGGACCGCCCGGTGCCCCACCCGGCAGGCCGGAGCGGCCGCGTCGCGCGCCATGTCGTGAGCGAGAGCGTGTGTAGCCCCGGTGCCCGGTGCCCTGCCTCCGAGCTGGTTGCGGGCGGAGCCCCGGTCCGCTTGGCCCGCCGCCTTCGAACCGTCAAGGCACCCGCGCTTGCCGGTTCGTCGAGAACCTCGAGGTGCTCGCTCTAGCCGCTCGACCACCGGGGCCGCACCGACAACTTGCGGGTTAGCCGCTATGTACAGGAGCAGCGGTTCACCCGGTTCCGGGGCGACTAGAACGGGCGCAGAAGACGGTAGCGCTTGAGGTCTTGCAAGGCTTCCTCGGCTTCCCGGTCCACTCGAATTTGTCCGTCCTCTTCATCGCCTTGAAAAGCGGGAGAGCGCGCTCGCCTAAGCGTGAAATGAATCGGCCAAGGGCCGCCATGCTCCCGGCTAGGCGTTGCACATCCTTGAGCCGCCTTGGGGGCGGATTTCTTCGATGGCCCGGATCTTCTCGGGGTTTGCTTCGATCCCGCGGTGCGAGACCAGGAAGCCGAGTAGCTTCCCCGCCGGTACGCCAAAGACGCACTTCTCCGGGTTGAGCTTCACCCGGTTGCGGCGCGAGGTTGGAAAAGGTCTCCTCTAAGTCGAACAGGAGAGACGGTGCTTTGCGGCTCTTGATGACTAAGTCGTCGACATACGCCTCCACGTTCCTCCCGATTTACGAGTCCGGGGTTAAGCGCATGGCTCGTTGGAACGTGGGGCCTGCGTTTTGAGACCGAAAGGCATGCTCACGTAGCAAAGCTCCCTGCGGGAGTCATAAAGCGATCTTCTCCTCATCCTCCTTAGCCATACGGATTTGGTGGTACCCGGAGTACGCATCCAACATGCAAAGCAGGTCGCGACCTGCGGTGGAGTCTACTACGGAGTCTATCCGAGGCAACGGAAACGGGTCCTTCGGGCAAGCCTTGTTCGGGTCGGTGTAGTCCACGCACATCCGCATCTTGCCGTTGCTCTTGGGCACAACCACCGGGTTGGCGAGCCACGTCGGGTGTGTGACTTCCCGGATGAACTTGGCCTCCGAGTAGCCTCTTGACTTCGGCCCGGATGAAATCCTCGCGCTCGGGGGCTTGGCGCCTCGCCCGCCGCTTCACGGGTCTTGCGGCGGGGTCGACCTTGAGTTGGTGCTCAATCACCCTCCCGGGTATGCCCGGCATGTCCGAGGGGTGCCAGGCAAAGATGTCGTTGTTTGCTTGGAGGAAGGCGATGAGCGCGAGTTCCTATTTCGGGTCGAGGTCACCACCGATGGTGGTGGTCTTGTCCTCCGAGCCCCCGAGCGAGATCTTCTTGGTAGACACCTCTCCAGGAGCCAAAAGTTTTGCCCGCTTGGGGCCGGATTGCGCCGCGGGCTTTTCCGGGGTGTCGCGTGTTCTCTTCATGCCGGTGTCCTCCTCTCGCCGCCATTTCGGCCGCCAAGATGTCCTCGAGGCAAGCCATCGCCTTGACAGCGTCCGCCCTCTCCACGATGACGCCCTTCGGGCCCGGCATCTTCGGCGTGAGGAATGCGTGATGCGGGATAGCCATGAACTCGGTTGATGCCGGGTCTCCCAATGATGGCGTTGTAGGGGAGGCCGATGTCCGCGACGTCGAAGAGGAGCTTCTCCGTGCGGAAATTGTCTCGGGTGCCGAAGATGACCGGGAGCTCAATCCTACCCAAAGGGCGGGAGCTACCCGGAGCACGCCGACGAACGGACGCGAGGGCTGCAGCTCGGCACGCGCCCACCGCAGGGAGTCATAGACTTTCGGTGTGATGAGGTTGAGGCTCGCGCCTCCGTCGATGAGGGTGCGCCCCACCTTCTTGTTGCGGATGGTGGGCGACACGACCAGGGGGATCTTCCCCTTGGTGTTGTCCGGCCCACCATGTCGCTCTTGTCGAAGGTGATGGGAACATCCGCCCACTTCGACAGGGGAGCCGCGGCCTTGCCCTCGGTGATTGCGAGGACCTCGCGGCGGAAACGCTTGGCCTCGCCTTTGGACGCGAAGCTCGATGAGCCCCCACCGATCACGGCGATGGAGTCGTCCGCGCTCCGGTACGCCTCGACTTCCTCTTTCTCCTCCTCTTTCTCCTTCTCGGCCTTCTCGGCCGCCCGTCGCTCGTCGCGCCGTTTGATGCTCGCCTCGGATGTAGCGGCACTCCGACCGGTCGTGGTCGTTGGTGCGGTGGAAGTAGCATGCGAAGGTTCCCGGGATTTAGCCGGCGACTTGCCGGCACCCGCGGGAGGTGGGCGCCGCGCCCCCGGGGGACGGGCCTCCGGCCGCGGCCACCTCTTCCGCCTTACGTTTGCGCGCGAGGTTCTTCTTCTCGCTTCTTGGAGAGGGTGCCCCCGGACTTGGGAGAGGAAGCACCCGGTTGGACTTCGCCGGCGGGTCGTGCCACGCTTGGGCTTCCCGGCGACGGGCGCATCCGTCGGCCAACCGGAAGAGGTCCGTGACCGTCTCCGGCCGGTGTACGCCCGGCTCGCCCGGGATATCCTTGTCTCGAACGCCGTGGCGTAAGGCGGAGAGTACCCGGGAGGGGTCGATGCGCGGGATGGTGTTGCGGACTTGATCGAAGCGCCGCATGAACGCACGCAGCCGTCTCGCCCGGCTTCCGGACGATGCGGTCCAGGTCGATCCGCTTCCCGGATGCTTCGCCGTTCCTTGGAAGTTGGCCATGAACTCCCGGCACGAGCTCTTCCAGGAGCCAATAGACTCCGGCGCCAGTGTTCATGAACCATGACCGAGCCGAGTCCTTGAGAGCCGGTGGAAGTAGTTGGCCATGATGTCTTCCGAGCCACCAGCAGCTTTGACGGCGGTGGAGTAGATCTGCAAGAACTCGTCGGGGGAGCAGTGCCGTCGTACCTTCTCGGAAGGTCCGGCGGAACTTGCCGGGCCACGTGACGTCGCGCTGTGCGCTTTGAGAGGGCCGCGCAGCCCCCGAGGAACGAGGGGTCGAGCTCCTTTCTTTACGCTTGGGGTGGCGCTCGGGGACGTCTCCGCCTCCGGCCGTCGAGGTTGTGGGCGGAGGTGCGCTCACGTTCGCAACCCCGCCGCGCGAGCGCTCGATGCCGACGCGTGCATCCTCCCCTCGCGGCGGCGTCCGCCGAGGTCGTTGCGCAGGTCGTGGTGCCCCGCGCCCGCGGGGAGTGGACGGAGAGCGAAGCCGCCGGCGGGCGCGCGCCCTTGGCGCGGTTGGCGCGGCGGTTGTCGTCTGGTCGGTGGCCGCCGCGGCCGGCGTGACGGTCCCGCTTGGCGCTTGGCTTGCGCCGTATCCAGGAGCTTACCTACTCCGGTGAGCCACTCCCTCGCTTGCTCTCCCCCGCCGCCCCGCCGGCGGGTTGTTGAGCATGGTCTTCACGGCGGTCGTGGGGTCGTCCCCTCTTCTTCCCGGAAGAGGCGACGCGCGGTGGCGCGCTCGGACGCGAGCGGCGTGACGGCTTGGGCGTGGCGGTCGGCACCGCGCCGACCCTCTCGCCGCGTGCTCGGCCGCCGAGGCGCCGGACGGTCACCGTGAACGTGGCGGTCCGCGTGACGACGGTCGCGGCGACGGCGCCCGTGGACGCCTCGGCCGGAGACGCTATCCTCCGTCCGCGGCGTGCCCGAAGATCTCTCGCATGGTTGCGTGGAAGTTTCGCAGCCGCGAAGCGAAATCTACGCGTCTTCCCCTTCTCGGCGCGCCAAATGTCGGTGTGTGAGTGCACCTCCAAATGGGGGCCTCGTCAAGGCTCCCTTGGGATAGGTTCGGAGAAGAACGGATTTGCTCGCGCGTTAGCGTGGATGATTCAAGTGAGGAAGAACACCGAGAGTTATCCAGGTTCGGGCCGCACCGGGTGCGTAATACCCTACGTCCCGCTCGTGTGAGTATTCGAAAAGCCGAAGCCCCCTATTACATGGGGGTACCCCTCCCTTTATAGGGCCAGGAGGGGAGCATCGTACAGGTACCCGGAGGGGTACCCGGCACCCGGTGGGGGTCCGGTCCCTCCCGGGACATTCCGACACGATCCCGACACAAATCCGTTGCGGTCTCGGTCCCTTGGTTCGCGTTTCCAATCTCTCCCTTCTCATTGGCCGGGAGCCCTCCCGGCACCGTAGCCGCGTGGCTTCCCGAGACGCGGCGCACGGGGAAGACGCGCGCACGTCCTGTCGGGCTGCGGCGTTGCCAGCGGCACTCGAGTGCCGCATTAACTCCGGTAGTTGGGGCGCCGGAGGAAACCACCGCGAAGCTTCGTCCTCCCTCCGGCGCTCCCGCTCCCCCGGCCTTCGCGGACTCGTGGACTTCGTGGCTTCGTGGACTTCGTGGCTTCGTGGACTTCGTCCTCGTTCATGGGCCGAAGGCGGGCCACGCGCGGTTAGGGGGACCCCCGATCCCCCTACACCGACGATCGCTATGTTATCCGTGCCGATCAAACTTTTAAAACTTTGACTAGATTTATAGAAAATATTAGTAATATTTGTATCTCTAAATAAGTTGATTATGAAAGTAGATTCAATTATCGATCAAATGATACTAATTATATTCAATAAATATTTATAATTCTTTATATGTTTTTTGTCAAAGTTAAAAAGGTTTGACTTCTTGAGAAGCAAGAACGACACTTCCAATGGGACAGAGGTAGTATCTAATAAAACAGTAATCTAACATGCACTAGATGGGATTGGGATGTAATTATAAAGCCTTGTGAATTTGGATAAACTAATTCAAAAACTAAATGTAGTTCTATTGATTACATTTCTTGTGGTGGAACGTTACTTGCATACAATAAGACCTTTGGATGCAAAGTATTTTTGAAGTTTGAGAGAATACTACGGTATTAGAAAATACCATGGTTTTAATACAGATGAAAATGTTATCTTAAATAAATGTTGTATCCTTTCCATCCTAAGTCGTAGCAGTATAGAAATTCTAGGTGGTGACACCTGGTTGACAGAGTTATTGATCCGTGAAATGGTACATGTGTTCAGGTTGGATATATTACTGTCGTGTTCTATAGGGAAAGTTTCCTTCGTTGGCTATGTGGTATGCTATCTATGTATAGTGAGTAGTGACACCTGATTGACAGAGTTACTGATCCGTGAAATGGTATACGAGTACACACTACTGCAAGATCGAGCCCACAAGATGATGAGACACTAATAAAGAAACTACTCGAACTTTCACTCGTAATAATCATCTAGATTAGGCTCGAACCACAGACCGTTTAACGGCTCCTTGAGACCCAAAAGGTTCCAGCTACAGTTAGAGTACTCTTTTGTCTCCAAGGAGTAGAAGACGCACTCTCTAACACCATCATCGCTTTCAATGAAGGTTGGCTCGTACACCTTGTTGCAGCTGGCGCCATGTACCAATGATAACGAAGGCCTCGCGATGGCCTGCTTCCGATCCCAGAAAACCGCTGCGTCCTCTAGCTCCTCAATCTTGGACCACACCATCTTGGTCCGGTCAAGCCCAAACATTTGGATCGGCTCCTCCACGTCCGTGTATCTGATCACCAGCACCAGCTCGCCCTTCCACTCCACCAGGTGCTCGTACATGCCTTGTTCCCCGGTCGCAAAGGAATTGGTGATGATCGGCTGTAGCCCGCCAAGGAGCCTCCACGCCGCTGTCTTGGGGTTGAACGCTCCCATCTTGCCATCCCTCGCCACGCAGAAGAACTCCCCGTCGAGGAAGAGAGGGTTGTGGGTGGCAACGCTGAAGGGGAGCTGGCAGGCAATGCCCTGGTGCAGCTCCCAGCTCTCCTGCCCCTCTCTCCATGTCCTCACACTGACGGTGTTGTCGTCCTCATCACCTTCGATGATCATCACCGTGAAGTCCGGAGCCCCCGGCGCGGAGCAGAAGGAGACCCCTTTGAACGACCAGACCATTCCACGCACTCGTGGGAGCACGAGTACCGCGCCGTCCCCCCTCTTGAACGGGTTGACGAGGAACAAGGAGCAGCGTCCCCTAGACACGAGGACCCAACCGTTCCTGGAGCAATGCAGCGTCAGCAATGCCGAGCCGCCGTCGTCTTGGACCGTCACTCTAGGGACTCGCACGCTCAAGGTGTACGCGTTCTTGCTCACAGGGTCGAACAAGTGAAACGACGAGCCGCAGCCTTCTTTATTATCTCCGCTTGTTTGCTGCGCGTCGTCGTTATTGGGCGTCATCAGCAATGGCCACACCTTGGCGCGTCGGAGGGGCGCAGAGATGCCGCTCCAGTCTTTGCACACTGATTTCAGGCGCAGGAAGTCGATGAAGGATAGCTTGGGAACCACGTACACTGCTAACAGGTCAGTAGGGAGGTCGGACCATGGTGGTGCTACTTGTCCCGACGATGGTACGCTTTTCTGTTCATCGCCCTTGTTGACAATTGACGAGGGCGGTTCAAGCTTAAACCTGCAAATGTAAAATTTTGTTAGCACCGAGCGAGTCGGTACCGTTAGCAAATGTAAATTTTGGGTGCATACTCTTTATTAATTACCTGGGATTGTTGCTAGGAACAGACCAATATGCAGCGGTTTCGGGTGCCGGATTCGTATCTTCTTCTTCTTCTTCGTCGTCGTCCTCGTCCTCCTCTTCTCCAACCCCCACGAAGTCACACCGGATGGTCCGGTCGTGAAGAGAGAACGTGTAAACCCGGACACCATCGTACCCCGATTTCAGGATGTGGACACAGTTGGGTTCGGTCCCGGCCTCCGTCGCCGGCGACACCGCGACGCAGTTCCTTCCTACAAACAAGGTCGTGTCCCCGATGCCATCGACCTCTCGCCACGCGTCTTGGGACGGGTCCCACCGGCAGACCTCGACGCCGACCGCCTCTGCCGGGAACCCAAAGAAGTTTGCTCGCACGAAGTAGAGGTCAGGCGACGTGGTCGGGACCAGGTACTGGCGTCTCGGAAGGTTACCGGGAAACGGGCCCGGGATCGTGACGTCGTAAGGGCCTGTTCGTTTCGGCCTGGGAGGGCATGGAATGTAATCCAAACCACATGGAACGGTCCGATATGGACCAGTTCCAGCCCAGCTGAAAAAGCTCGTTCGTTTAGACATGGAATGGCTTCAAAACCAGCATGGATCGGTCCATTCCATCGTCAGGAGGCCCAGCATCATTCCACGCCTCTCACCTCATGGAACCAAACCCATCCACGCCGCGAGGCCGAGCGAGGCCGAGCCGCCGAGGAAATAAAACCTATCGCGTCGCAGTCGGGGTCTCGCGCAGGGGCAGGCGGCGCGGGCGGAGCTTGCAGGAGGCGCGCGGGCGAGGCCTACCGGTGGAACGCGGACAGAGGCTTGACGACGGCATCGGCGACCACTCTCCACGGCGACCACACCCCATGGCGACCACTCCTTTCCACGGCGGCCACTCCTTCCCACGGCGGCAGCGACGGCGGCGACCACTCCTCCTGCGTTGATCTCCTCCTCTACCTTCTCACAGGTAACACTCTAGGCCTACCTAGGTTCCTTCCCCTCTCCTGGATCTTGGACGATGGTAGGTTAGGGTTCTTGGATCTTTGACAGTGATTCGATCTCCCTCCTCAATTGATCTTGGACGGCACATCCATGTTATATAATGACTGACACTTGAGTCCTCTGGCAAGCCAGCGTTTGTTTATTTACTAATACCTTATCAGCGAACGCCATCATTCCTTTCTTCATCCATAGGGGCTGGGGTTAATTGCTCAACATGGTTAGATTAAAAGTAAGCACTCACAATTGACTTATCAAGGTGCCTTTATCTTCTTGTCATTTTAATTTTTATTTGCCAATATTGTGAGAGCCTGCGTATTGATGCAATGAAATAAATAGCAGCTGTAGAATTGAATATAGTGGTACGCTCTCGCACAATTGGATACAGCATATAATATAACTTAATACTATATTTATTTGTATCTTCTTTTAAACACTGCTAGTAAATCTTCGGCTTCTAATTGATGACACAGTGGGAGTTGCTCAACCGCTAAAAAGTCCTGCTGAATTACCTGGGAACTAATAAACTGATACATCTGTTTTTTGAATTGGACATGTAAGAGTTTAGATAGTGCTATATAAATGGGACTAGTTTCATGTCTGGTTAGCAAGTAGTATTGTGATTCATTAGTTATTTGTTCAATCATGATCTACACATCCCCTGTATGAACAGATGCCTTGTGGTAGATGAGCACAATGTTTTTGTGCAAGTAAAGACGCCTCGCCTTCCATGTGGTAGATTGTTACTGTCCAATTTCACAGCCTCATGGAGTCATGGTTTCGGCCGTTGAGCCAACAGTGGTGCATGCAATGCTTCCTCATTTATTTCTAGGTGACATTTTAAGTTGCGACTTTTAGCTATAGTGTTTTGTTTAGGTCTTTTGAACATGTTGTCTGCACACAAAAATTCTAGCAGTGTTTTGAACTTTTGCTACCGCTGACCAAAACAGGAAAAAATTCTTAAAAAAATTTATGTTGCTGACTACAAAATGTACTATATTCCTTGTGGTCATAATGTACGTTAATGTATGTATGTTGCATTTGCCAATGGAGACGTGAAATGTAAGCTAGCTGTTGCATGTACTGTATTCTTTGTGGTCATAAAAAAGGTTTCATTTTCCTCTTTATTCTTCATTGACGTGGCTGCGAGCTGAAATGGCCCGTTCGGTATGAAATCAGTTGTGGCCCTCAAAAAGTTTATTGCCCTACTTTGCTTGTTTGGCCCTCAAAAAGTCTTGGCATTGCACATGTGTAATGGTGCGCCTTCACCCTAGCTAGGTGAGGCGTGGCTGCTGTGCTAGGGCTACGGCAGGGGAGGGAGAGGGAGGCGCGCGGCAGGGAGAGGGGGCGGCGCGCGGGCAGGGAGAGGAGAGGGCGACGGCAGTAGGGCAGCAATGAGAGAACTTCTCTTTATTGCTTAATAAGATCAGGTACAATACCCCTGTTACTCCAACTTGTTTGGCCCTCAAAAAGTCTTGGCATTGCACATGTGTAATGGTGCGCCTTCACCCTAGCTAGGTGAGGCGCGGCTGCTGTGCTAGGGCTGCGGCAGGGAGGGAGAGGGAGGCGCGCGGCAGGGAGAGACTATAGGGGGGACTCCTAACTTGACCACTACTCCAACTTGGAGATATTTCAAACCTATTACAACTCAAACTTTCTAAACTTATCTCAACTTCCTAAACCTATCTAGAACCTGATCTCTTTATTTTAGAATTACTTAAAACGACTCCTAGCCACTTTGGAAAGGCAGACCCGCACCAAGGGGTGGCCGCGCGCGCCTGCCAGCCGCACCCCGAGTCGGGTGCAGCCTCCCTGGCGGCGCGTCCAGGGCAGAGGCGGCCCCAAGGCGACGGGCCGCCCCTGCTGGGTCGGGCTGGGCCGTGACAACATGATTTTTCATGCTTGTTTAGGCATTGCACATGATTTTCTCCTTTGAGTGATAATTACTTTGTGCAGAGATTAGAGAAGTAGGTAGATAGCATTTGAACCTGTTATAATATGTATATATTTATGAAATTGTCCTCTGCTTTATTACTACAAAGGTCATATCATGTGCTGCCTGGTGCTGAATATAGTTGGCTAACTTATATTAGGAGGGTGCAGTTCATTCCCATGGCTTGTCTTTGAATTATAAGCTAATCCCTAGAATATAACAACAATTTCAACTAGTTTCAATTAACCTCTATGTAAATTCCATTTAAACTGCCACCCTCTGTCATGTGCTGAGATGCAGCTTGCTAAGTTGGAGTGTTCAGTCCTGTGGCCTTTCTTAGATTGAAGCCACTCCTTAGAATAGAATGCCAATTTTGACTAGTTTCAATTTGAAATTTTTCTCCTTGTATCTATTACACTATTGTGCTTGCCTTAGGATATGGTCATTGAATTCTTTTTCAACTGTTGCTCCTAGCTTAACAGCATTTTTCTGCAAATTGAGTTTGTAACTGAAGAGAAGCTTCTCGGTTATGTAAGCTGCTCTCTGCTTCTTAGAGGAATAATAGTTTCAAAGTTTAATGTCAATTTAAGTTTCATACCCTGGGTTGTCTTGACTGGACAGTGATGCATTCATTGTTGGATTCATGTATAATACTAACACCAATGTTGAATGTAACCTGTAACTTGGTGAGAAGCATATACTTGGTGTATATATTTCGGAAAAAACTACCTTGCATAGATTGTAACTACTGTGACCTCAATGGTTGTTACACAAATGGCTGCTACTTCTTATGCATAGTCTTTGCTGATATATATGAATACAACTGGCTTTGCTAGTTCAATGTTCTTCGCTCCATCGACTAATAGTCGCTAAGCATACCTCTTTTTTTGGTTTTGCAGTGAACTCTTGGATGATATTCAAAGCTCGTGAGATCAGCAACTGATTGGAGGATAGGCGTGTCTACTGATCCTAATGTTGACTTAGGCTATGTTTAATTTATTTGGTTGATAATTTATCTTGTCGGTATGCTATGATGTATTTTGGAATAATGGGACCCAAAAAAACAAATTCTGATTCACGTTTGGGCTATTGTCAATCTGTCATTGAAATTATGTATGTGCTTATGCTATGTAATTAGCCAATAGTTGTTGCTGCTGAGTTGCTCTTGGCGTATGGTAGTTTGCTTGGTATTGCTTGCCGATAACTGCTGTTGCTGAGTTGCTCCTGGCGTATAGTAGTTTGCTTGCTATTGCTTACCGATAACTGCTGCTGAGTTGCTCCTGGTTTCAATCGGGCATGGTTTCAATCATTTGCTGCCGAACAACATTTTTATATGTATGGGAATTGAACCAGACATTTCTGGCAGCTGGAATGAAAAATTCATGGATTGAGTGAAGGGCCTGGATTCACTCAATCCATGCATGATGCCAGTCCAGATCAGGACCCATTCCCAAGCAAACGAACAAGGCCTAAATCTTCTCGACGCGCAGCGCCGGGGAGGAGGACGCGTCGACCACCACGGCGTGGTTGCCGTAGGTGGTGGCGTATACTTTCCCTCGGTGGCAGGCCACGGCGCCGTCGAAGCAGGCGTGGTCGACCATGGCCTGGACCTGCGACCACGCCTCGTCGCCGGGGCGGCAGTAGCGGAGGTACGTCTCCCTGGCGACGCCCAGCACGACGACGCAGCCCGGCGCCGTCGGCGCCGGAGCGGAGAGCGCGCAGCTGAGGAGGAACGACTCCAGGTGCGGCGGGTCCGTCGGCATCGGAGGGAGCCGCACCACGGCTGGTCCTTGTTCGGGCGGCGCGGTGGCGAACAGCGTCGTCAGGAAGCAGTCCCGGGTGGCCTCGTCGAGCACGAGGAACCAGTTGCTCCCGGTGCACCCGAGGCAGCGCTTCCCTCGCATGCTGCCGATGATGCCGGCTCCGGTGACCTCGTGCAGGCTGCCGTCGCAAGGGTCCACCAAGGTCGGGTTGTTTTCCTCTGTCGTTCCGGGGAACCGGATGGCGCAGGCTCTGCTCAGGAATTCACTCTGGAAACGGCACCCATCGTCCTCCGTGGCCTGCAGATCAACGTGAACCATAGCTCCTACTCGACCCGGCTAGTTTCTGATACTACAGTTTGCGACACCAAGATACACCAAAGGAAGAGGGAATCCACAACACATAGGCCGACGGCAAGCTGCAGGAGGGAATTCTGCATGATGCGGGTACGGCAATAGGAATAGGAATAGGAATACAGCTCGAATAATCATCAACATGATCAAACTGTTTTCGCTCAACTTCTCCGTCCCAGATACGGATGTCAGTAGCTAGCTCATTTTTGTCTCACAAAAAAAAAAACAATTGAACACGCCGGCCTATGAACGATACACTTGTCGTTTTGTGAGACAAAATAGCAACAATTGAAAAATAAGATAAAAATAGGTCCCGCCGGGATTCGAACCCAGGTCGCCAGATTCAAAGTCTGGAGTGCTAACCACTACACTACGGAACCTTTTGATGCTCCATTTTTACCTATAGCTTATTTATACTTTACCTGTGAGAGTGAGGGTGAGAAAATCTAATAACCGACGAACATCTGTCATCATAAAGTCAAATGACTTCACTAAATAAACGTAATGATTTTCAATGTTCAACGCAATCGTTTTTTTTTCGTCAAAGCATACTTTTTTTGAACGGAAAGGTATATATTCAAATGTCATAGCATACTTGAAAGGATCAAAACTGCAATTAGGCATCAGAGGCATGCTAGTGTTCTCCACACGAAGTAATATAAAAATACTACTACTACATTTCTATATCAGTATATAATACGATTTGAGATGTTAGTGACAGTGCTCAAGAAGCTCTCAACGATTTGAGATGTTAGTTTTTTTTAGCAATATTTGAGATGTTTTTTTTTTGAGGGAATGCCATTCGCACTTTATTGATTCGAAAGAATAGTTACATCGTTCATGAGATTACCTAATACGAAGCTTGGTGGCTCATCGGCCAAAATACAAGTTTCTTGTGATAATAAAGCTCGCCTAGCCAGCTCGTGCGCAACTTGATTGGCCTCCCTGGAGTAGTGTTCTATAGATACATCATCAAAGCTAGGGATGGCAATGGGTCGGGTTCGGGCGGGTAGAGCAAATACCCACCCGACAGACACGAGTCGGCGGGTGAAATTTCTTACCCGGACCCGGACCCGTCGGGTGTCGGGCGGGTTTCGGGTCCTTGTCGGGTTGCTATGGAAGCCGCAAGGGGAAAGGTCGGAGGAGGTATGGCGGTTGACGAGGAGGGCCGCGAGTACCACGCCATCGATCCGTCTAGGCATACCTAGTGGTGGCAGGCGGCCGGGTGAGGTATCGCCGCAGCTACTAGACGGCGTGACGGGTTGGCGACGGCCGACGGTGCTAGGGGTTTGTGCGGGGGCGATGTCTGCGGTGGGACGACGGGCCGGACGACGCAAGCGAGCTTGTTGCAGCAGGCGGGGATGCACTCGCAGCGCAGATCGGTAGGTGCGGTTGGCTGCAAGGTTGGATGCGCATCGGCGCATGGGGCATGGCGGCGGCTCGCGTCCTGGGCGTTCTCATATCCGTGTGTTTGCTGAGGATCGGGTGATTAGGGGATTCAGCTAGAGCCGGTGAACGTGGGTTGGGCTTAATAGTGTGTTTTCTCTTTTTCTTTGTACACATTCAAGGGCTGCTTCATATTGATGGGCTAGGCTGAGACTTGGACGGTTCAAATTCAGTGTTGGAGTGGGCTAAAATCTCCTGGTGGGCTAGATTTCGGGTGCCCACGGGGCACCCGTGGGTGAAAGGGAAAACCCGCCCCGTACCCGGTTCTCTTCGGGTCGGGTACGGGTATCACCCATGGGTAAAATGTGAGCCCCATACCCGACCCCATCGGGTCGGGTACTCGCCGGGTTTCGGTACCCGGCCTCGAATTGCCATCCCTAATCAAAGCCTTTCCATATTGTCCAACAATCATCATAAATAGCAGCTGCCGAATTCGCTGAGAAACCACCATCATGCATTGTGTTTACTACTTCCATGCAATCTGATTGGATAATGATTCGATTGCTCCCAATATGTTGTGCTAGCATCAGCCCTTCCTTCAAAGCATATGCTTCTGCCATAGGTGCGTCTACAACATAGGGGACATAGCTATTGGAAGCAGCTATACATCCCCCAGTAGAATCTCTGCTGATAACCCCTGTGCTTCCACAACCATCGTCCTCAACAAATGAAGCAATATTTGAGATGTTAGTGACAGTACTCAGGAAGTTGTCAAAGGTCAACGAGGAATATTTCCTCTCTAACGGGCCCAGGCCCAGTTGGGTAGCCGAAGGACCATAAAGCATATGGGCCGAGTCGGGGCGGTTGTCTGGATGCGCTTATTCGAGTACGGAAGCCCATGAATGGTTTCCTCAGTAACGAGTTGACCACTCTATTTTCGCTCTAAACCATAATAACGAACCAGAAGCAGAAAAATTGGAGAAAAGAAACCAGAAAACAGAATAGCCGCAGCACCCACAAGGCCACAAGAGCTGACGAGTAGGATGGCGGCGGCGACGGCGCCGGCGGCCGGGACGGGCAAGGGGAAGCGGAAGCGCCCTCTCTCCGAGGACGATGTGTACCTCCTCCTCCACAGGTTCGCCCCCCTCTGCTCTCAGCACCCCGCTGGTTCAGCTCTGGCCTAGGGTTTTAGCGCGCCGCGCAATCCGTCGCAGGTACGCGCCGGCGACGATCCTGACGGCGCTGCAGGAGGTGGCGCAGCATGCGGAGGGGAGGCGCATCGACTGGAAGGCGCTGGTGGGGAAGTCGGCCACGGGGATCACCTCCGCCCGTGAGTACCAGATGCTGTGGCGCCACTTCGCCTACCAGCACGAGCTCGCCGAGAGCGTTGAAGCCGGCGCTTCGCCTCTGGTTTGTTCCTCCTCAAATTCTTGATTCGGCTTCCCTTGTTGATTGGCCTGTAAGGTTTCCAGTAGCGAGGATTCTTGGGTCAGGGATTGTTGAGATCTTTGATACTATGCATAAAAATTCAGCTCATTTTTCGTTTACCAACGAAATCGGTTATTTTTTATGTTTTTTTATGATGTTAGGGCGATGACAGTGACCTGGAATGTGAGCTTGAACCTGTTCCTAATCCGAGCAAGGAAGCATTATCTGAGGCCTCATCTCTCGCCAAGGTATATTTTTATGTTTTGTTTTGCATAAACATGTTGCCTTTTAAAACTGTGGTATAATGTATGAATGCATTTTCCTAATCTAAGATTCAAAAATCCTGTTAAAAGCCTCCAGCCCCCTGTATGCATGTATAGATGCCCACTTCTCAACAAAGAAATTAGGAGAAAAGACTGGATGTAAATTTGTTTAAACCTCAGTATAACTTTTTGCCCGTGATATAATAACCAGGATGAACATGCTTATGCTCAGTCGCCTATATTCATCACAACCATTTATGAAATTCATGATAATCATGAGCTATTGCGAAGCCTCACATGATTTCTATGCAACTAATTGCAAAAGCTAGATTCTAAATTTGAGTGCCAAGACACAAATATAAATTCTGGACATGGCCAGGTTGGTGTTGAGGGGGATGTAATCTGTTGGAGCTTATTTGCATACATTGCTCACTGCCCTGTGTAGGCAGCGATGACCCATGGGATAGCTGGATTGTGTAGAATAAGAAGAGATAATGGCAGGATTAGGCGGATCGGATCATGTGGGCAACAGCAGGCGGCGGGGGGGGGTGTGTGCTGGTGGCAGGGAGCTTTCATGATTATGGATTAAAGTTAGGAGGAGAGAGTGAATGTGAATTCGTGATGCTTGCGAAACGTGTATGCGTTCATGCTTGACATGGAAAGGAGCAAGGTGCCTGTGGGATGCCAATTGGGCTAGTTAGGCTACTACTGGTTCATGTAACTACTAAGGTAGTAATGACCTGGACCAACACATTAAGCACTTGATCACCTCACTTGGGATGACTTGGTAGCTGCACTGTTGTGCATTTTAGATGGTGCAGAAGGATTTAACTCTCAGCATGAATCTGTTCAGGCATTATTATCAACTAGAAGATAATGCAGTACAATTTTCACTAGACGTGAATGGACAACTAAAAATATTTGTTTTATTTGGATGAAAGTAAAATCACTAGTTTTTGTTGGTAGAAATTATGTTCGTATTATAGCTCTATAACTATTTTCCCCCTTTTTAGTATCTATGACAATCCATTGCATTTAAAAATTACAAGATGGGTCTTGTAGAATGCCTCACCGTATTCTTCCCATTTAAGTTTCAAAAAATTTAGTGCTGAAGCAGCATGCATTGCCAACTCATACCATGAAATCTATATGCAGAAAGACATTAAAAGCCATCAGGTTTAGTTTATTGAAAAATATTATTTTTATGGCAACATAGTGGGCTGGAAGAATCACATGCCTTAATTTTTTATGTATATATATTGATGTGTCTAGTGTTATGCAGTCAATGTCTTGTTTTGTTATCTTTGCACTTTTATGTTTCTTGATATCTTAGATTTGTACAATAACTAAAATTGCAGATACTGATATCTGGATCCTCACGTGAGCAAGCCTCGGGTCATCGTGTTAACTTGGATGCTCCTGCGCAAAATTCTCCAAATGAAAAAATATTGCGGGTTCCATCTGATAAACAGCTTGCTCAGAGTCAACGTCTAACCAATGCTACAGGCCCTGTTTCCAACTTGAAACAGGCATCCCAGACAGGGCCGTCTCCTGATTCTTTGGATGCTAATGGAGCCTCTAAAAAGAAAAAGAAGATTAAATCATGGACCAAAGAGGAGGATGCAGAACTAGCAGCCGGCGTGCGGAAGTACGGTGAAGGAAACTGGGAGACTATTCATAAATGTAACTTTCGATCAAGGACATCCGATCAATTGTCTCAGGTAGCTTACCCTATCAATCAATTGTAGAATACAATTCTTTTTTCTGCCGAGCTTCACTCTTATTTACTCATGTATACTTGAAGCCATCCTAACTTACACTTCTCATATATTCTTATCTTAGATTACAGAGTAGTCACATATGTGTAATGGCACTACTGTGCGAGCATTTGTCCATTTTACTCAGCTACTTCCCTTTTATTCCAATCCTTTATCAATGGGTCTGCCACCAAATTATATTCTATCTTCTATATCGTCAAATTCAGAGTCCGTCTTAGTGGTTGACTTCTTCGAGTCCTTAAGACATCCTGTAGCTGTGAACGTGATTATACTAATGCGATATATATTATCTTTGTTCTAATGTTTCTATCTGCCGTTAGAAAGGGTTAATGTATATTTCTTTTCAGAGATGGGCACTAATTTGCAAGCGTCCGGGATCGTCCAAGCCTGGAGCTTCTAAACAAATCAGTATCGCTAGCTCAGAGGAAAGAATGGCAACTCGAAAGGCATTGTCGATGGCTGTTGACTACAATCCTTGTGCACGTAAACCATCTGCTCTAAGATCAGGTGCTTACAGAAGTTATTGTGTTCCCCAGAAAGCTTTATTATCTAGAATAATGTTATTGTGCTGAACTGTCGGCTGTTGAGGCAGTATTCTGTACCTTTATTTCATCATCCCAGCTATAGTGACCCTGCCCTCACCTTTGTGGTTCTTATTCAAAATGGTGCATGCAGGAGCTCAACCACACAACAGCCAGCATACTTCTACAGTATTTGGTTCTACAATACATGATGTGAAATCTGTAGCAGCCCCCTTTGCAGCACTGAGACAGACGCCGGTACCAGTGCAGGTGCCGGTGACAGTGCCAGCGCAAGTGCCAGTTACCGTGCCTGTGCCTGCGACAGTACAAGTTCAGGCCCCAACACTTCCGCAGGGGCAACAAGCACCTACCCAAGCTGCTCCTGCGAAAGTGTCAAATGCTTCAAACAAGACACGGAATAACTTGAAGAAGCAACCTGTTGCACAAAACCCTACTATGGTTTCTTCCTCAATACAAGCAGCTGCCATTGCTGCTGGTGGACGAATTGCCACACCCACAGCAGCTGCGAACCATTTAAAAGCTACACAATCCAAAAATGTCGTGCACATCAGGACTCGAGTAACAGCAGCTTCAAAGAAGTCTACAAGCTCTAAAGGATTGAATACGGTTGTTGAACCTAGGACACAGCTTGGTGGTGCCGAACACCCAGAACCTCCAAATACTGTTGGTCCTATATCTGCCCCATTGACTATGCATGCAACTCAGCAAAATCATGATGTTCTAGAGGTTGCAGCAGCTAATCCTCCAGTACCATCTTCTGGGGCACATGTCACGGATACTAAGAAGGCATTATGTGCTTCACCAGTACCCCCAGCCCCATGCAACAGTGGGGAACTGGACGATGACTCTACATTTTTCATCGTCACGATGGATGACTTGTTCCCTGAAGATGCAAATCAGTCAGAAAGTGCAGATCTCAAAGAAGATGAGCCTGACACTATAGATCCCATGGAAATCCAGCGGGAAAATGTAGATCCCAAGCTAGCTCTAGGTCCTAAGGCAAAGCAGGCAGACACTGTAAATGCCAGGGTTGAGGGGATTGTTGACTCCAAGGATGCAGACATGCTAGAGTTTGATCAATTTGTTGCTTCTCAAGGAGGAGGATCCATAAACACGGATCATCCTGATACAAGCAATACTGTTAAATGTGCTCCCATGACTCAAGGTTCTGCTAGTGGCCAAAAGAAACAGTTGAAATCGGTGCCCGCAGCTGCAACAAGTATATCTGTATGTGCTGGGGCATCAACATCTGGTAAGAAAAGCAAAACTCCAGTTCCACATCCAGTGACCCTGACACCAACAGGGCCACCGCGGGTCAATGTTTCAGCCCCTGCTACTGTTGCACAGAATAAAATGATAGTAAGGAAGGCATCAGCTCCTGCTGCTGGTGGTGGTGGCCAAAATTCTCTCTTGAAGAAGCAGGTCCCTGACACAAAAGGTAACCAAATACCCAATGCTGTGGTTCGTGTGACCTCTGTAGTTCCGGCCAGCAGCCAGGCAAGCATGGCAGTGAATGTAGCTGGCAAGGCGAATCCACCGGGCAGCAGCCAGGCAAGCACGACAGTGAATGGGGCTGGCAAAGTAAATCCACCAGGCAACAACCAGGCAAGCGCTCTGGTGAATGGTCCGAGGAAGGTGAATCTACCAGGCAGTAGCCAGGCAAGCACATTGGTGAATGGTGCTAGCAAGGCTAATCCACCAGGCAGCAGCCAGGCAAGCGCGGTGGTGAATAGTGCTAGCAAATCGAATCCACCAGGCAGCAGCAAGGTGGTTAGTGGGGCTAACAAGGCGAATCCACCGGCCAGCCAATAACAGATCGGCTAACAATAGTAGATGCTGTAATAAATTTTATCTTAGGACTTTGTGGGCATCGATAGTACTCGGAAATGTGAATAGGCGCTATAGACATAATGTAATTCTTTTGTCCTTGCATCTGATCCCATCCTTTCTAACTCAAAAGTTGGAGACCACTTGAATTGATTGAATTTTATGAGGTAGTTCAGGTAATGGTGAACTTGGCTGTTTGAACTATGTCTATATTCTTGTTTTTGAGATGGCGTGCCATCACTCGGTGATCATGAATATAAACTGTTTGAGATCGATTAGACGTGACAACCTGAGACTACTGCTGAGGTATGTAGGATGATGACGATGGCATGGCACGTCAAGCCATTTCATCAGCAGATGGCTCTGAAAATTGAGTTTCTTGTTTTGCTCCAGCGCGAGATTTTTTTCGCCGTGCATGATCATGAACTGACTGCGTACAGATTTGATATGCGACTAGAATGTTGTGGCTAATTTGTTAACCACTCAGTGGCATCAAGTCAGAGCAAAATCAATTAAGTGGATGTGACTTAATAAGTTTGGTATAACTGTCACATACGGTGGCTGTGGTTCTGGACCGTCGGGTACCACGTGTACTGAAGTAGTTGAAAATTGATCACCTGTCGAGGGGAGTTCCGTTAGTTTTTTTTCCTCGGTGGTCAGGGCATGAATTGTATCTTTCTTTCTTTTTTTCGTTTTTTGTTTTCATAATGACACATGGGAGGCTTTCGTAGCCCATATTGGTTTGTCTACTTGAAAAGAATGGAGTCGATGCTGCAATATGGAGATGCTGATTGCATTTTCTTATGGCTGCTGCTTATTGAAATTATTTGTGTGCCTGAAGAACGACAGCTGAGGCTGAGCTGAAAATATAGTGCAGAACTCAACTGAACTTAAAGGCGCGTTCCTAGACTAACCGGTAATGGTGCCCTATGACTTCATTCAAACATAACTCTAAAAATTGAGGGTTGAAACCGATGATTTGTTGTCTTCAGAGATGGTTTAAAGCTGTTTTTATACTGATGGATTCTGCTCTTCTTGTTTTTAATTTTTAGAAAACAGTGAAAACTAATAGCGAAAGTTGCAATCTAGGCTAGAGGTCGTACCGGTGTCCAAAACGGCGCTATCTTTGACTGAATCAGTATGTTCCTGCTTCAACACATCAGAAATATCTGAGTTACCGTTGCACTGTCACAAATTTCCATTTGACAATATCTGATCTTTAACTCTCTTGTGTTGGAGATTGAAAATACAACATGCTTAATGAAACTTGATTTGGTAAAGTAAATGATTCCTAAGCTACTAGAAGCGGATGAGATTCTCGCAAAAGGAAAATGGAAGGTTGAAATTGAAACAATAATGAAGGGTATGTCTTTTCTCCTATTGTAAGAACAAGGTAAACATGGGAGGCGAGCGCAGACGGCAGCTATCAACATCACCCGGCCTTTAAAAGTCAATGCTACCTGTAGCCGAGTAGCGGATGCTAAACATCGTACACCGCCCTCAAGCACGCCTTCCCACTTCTCTCGCGCCACGTGAGGCTGCCACTGCTAATTGCACCTCCTCCTTGGAGCAAATTGGACTCCTGCCCTCTTATCGTATTGGAGTATGGTGCTACTCCATCCTCTGGTCAAAAAGAAGCATATCTTTCATATTGATGTGGTTTTCTTTTGATATTTGTTTACTGATTTAGAAAGCAATAGTTGATTCCTCTTGTTTTGCAAGAGGCAATCATTTCTCGAAGTAAAATCACGGATACAATACCAAAATTTTATCATATAGTGAGAATGAAAATAAATAAGTTATAAATTCTTGGACACGTGTTGAAAACTGACAACGACAATAAAAATGGGTTATGACCGGCTCCGAGGCTTGTGCCTAGAAAGAACCTGTGATCCTATCTTCTTCCATTCGATATTCTCGGGGATAATTCTGGGTTTCGGTGCATTTTGGCACAATGTTTGATACTACTCCCTCTATTCAGTAAGTATTTCAGGGATTCAAATTTTGTTCCATTATATAAGCATTCCTACATATAAGACAATATATGATGGGTTGGTTGGTGATGAAGAATTGATGAGATAGTGTAAAATAAGGAGTATATATGTCTTTTATCCTCTTAACTATTTTTATCTTGAAATTCTAGAAATGCTTATATATATAGGAAGGAGGGAGTATCTAACGTGCTTCGTTCACCTGTAAGACTAACTTCAACAACAGGAGGCATAATTGAGAGCCAAAATTCTGTTTGCCTTGCCTGCACAGTAGCAGCTCTGCAATGTATCAGATAACATCTCCAACAGATAAGGTGCATTTCCTCTCCCTGCTCGGCCCGTGCTGCCGCTGGTCGTCCCGTCCATGCGTCGCTCGCCGCGGTCGCCCGCGCGTCGCCCGAACGTACGTTGCCGCCCGCTGCTGCCCGCGGCCACTCACCCCTGCATCGCTGCGCCCGCTCGTCCCGTGCCCCGCGGCTGCTCGCTCCGCCGCTGCGCGCCGCGGCTCGCCCTGCCCTCGCGACACGCCGCCGCTCGCTCCGTGCCCCGCGGCCGCTCGTCCAACCGCACGCCGCCGCTCGCCCCGTGCCTCCACGGCCGCTCGTCGAACCGCACGTCGCCCTGCGCGCCGCGTCCCTGCCGTTGGTCGTCCGATCGTGGACGCTCGCCGTGCGCACCTCGACGCTCCTCGCGCATGCCCCTCCTTCCCGCATTGGGCCGGCGGACCCGCTTGCTCCGCCGCACGCGCCCCTCCTCCATGTGTCGCGCTAGTGGTCCCACCTCCCCGCGTCAATGCAGCGCGCGGAGCCGGAGCGAGGCCACGGCGTCGCGCCGATGGACTCGCCTCCCGGCAGCTCGCCTTGTGCCTGCTCAAATGCATAAGAGGAGAGAGGGAGTTCATTTTTACCTTCCCTCTCTCCTCCGAAGGCAAAATGGATTCTCATTTGCATTCTCTCGTTGGAGGAAGAATGAGTGATGCACAAGTACATCTATGAGATGCATATATGCATTTGGCTCCTCTCGTTGAAGTCAGCCTAAGAGAGGCATATCACGAGCCTCGCGCCGGAAGCAAGCCACGCCCCGACCTGCGGGCCCCGATGCATGCCGGGCGCGCACCGCGCACCGGGCCACGGCCCCCGCCCGCACCTCACGCACGACACGCGCATCCGAGTTGACCGCGTGAAACGCGCCCACGTCGAGCCAGGAGCGGATCCGGCCTCGGGTTACGCGCCGGGCTCATCCGTGCCTCGGCTTTGTAAGGTTAATCTCAATGTAAAGTTTCATCTCACTGTTTTTAAGAATGTCACATCAGATTTGAAGACTTAGTTTGATGTATGAAAAGGTCTCTCTCAATGCATAATTTTATCTCACGGTTAGCATTAATTTAATATCTATTTGTTACATTAAGATTGGTCAAAGCGTGTTAAGATGAATCTCTATGCTCTCAATGGAAGTTTCAATGCGGTTTCATACCTATACCTATGAAACGAGTGCCAAATATGCTACATCACCTTTTTTGCTTATGTGACACCTTATTTAATGCTAATGAAACTTCCACCGAGACTGGTCTAACTAGAAGTCTGTATTTTACACGAAGTAAAATAAGTATTGAATTGATATAGTACAGGGACGCTCGTGTATATATCATCAAGGTAGATTGACATTGAAGTTATTTATCCAATTCATACGAATTATTATTGATTTTAGAGTTGGCCGCTCCAAGGCCAGTCTCGATAGAGAATGTTATCACACAATTATCAAAAAGAATTTTTTAAAAACCGTGCCGGTGGAGGGTTATGGTGATGACACTCATCTCTCATCCCATGACACTTTTCCTATTCTCTCTCATACTATGTCGAGCAAATTTAATGCTCATTACACTACCATAAGACTCTTATTGAGACCGGCCTAAGAAGCGACAATGATGCATATAAAATATGGAACTACTCGAATTCATGAAAGTAAAGAAGCTCCTTGTTTTTTATCTCATGAAGAGAAAATCTCACGAAGAGAACATCACGATGATGAACCAATCACTATAAGCGCGCATATATAGTGAGGAAATACGGAACAATCATGCAATGGTTTTGAATCATCTTGAAAGATGAATGTGGGAGATAATTGAAGTATTGTTAACAACATTTCCTCCGAAATGTTGCTATTGTTTCTCGTTTGAGAACTCGGATCCGGAAACAAAGTCTATGACATAAATGCTTGCAGCATTTACATCGAATCAATGAATGAAGCAATTGAGGATAAATCATAAATAATAGTGAAAGTTTATGGTCCATAAGTCACGAAGACTTATACTCATACATATGAAATAGTTTATCTGTTTCCGGCAAGATATATTGAATAAATGCATTAAATCAAATGGATTTTATGAATCCATATGATGAAGTCCTCGAAGGATATGAATTCTTTGTCTCATGAAGAGCATTGTAACGAGAAGTTTCATGAAGAGCATCTCACCGAAGTGATACATCCACGAAGGAAAATCACTTACCGAATAGACTTATAAAGAGCATATCATAGAAGAGATACATCCATGAAGGAATAAGTCAATGAATAACTTTACCAGTCAAACTATAAATAAACACCAAAGCTAGCCCCTTCGTTTTACGTCATGATCTACATACTTCGATCCGCCGATACTATAACAAAGCTAACCCCGATCGCCTAAACTAAGGACCCGTTCGATCCAGGGGCTAAAACGAAACGGACTAAAATTTAGTCATTCTAGGGACTAAAGTGCCAAACAGACCGGACTAAAATGGACTAAAAACTTTTTAGTCCCTTTAGACACCCATCCGGAGCTAAAATGAACTAAAATGTAAACTTTCCACTCATGCCCTCTCGCATCTGTCTTCCCGAAACATTGACCGCTCGCTTGCTCCTAACCGCACCGGCTCCTCCTCGAATCCCCCACGCCGCCGTCCGTGTGCCTCCGACGAGCCCCTCCGTCTCCAGGGCATCGACGCCCGCTCGGACCCACTCTTCCCGCATCGGATGCCCACGCCACCGGGATTTCATGGCCGGCGGCTCGCCTAGCCCCATGTCTTCCCCACGTAGCCGACGTTTGGCCGGACGCCCCATCTTCCCCACGTGCCGCAGCCCGTCGCCGCCGACCCGGCCTCTATGCGTCTCTCGGTCGACACTCTTCACGCCGATGCCTAGCCGCGACCGTCGCTCCCCCGCACCTCCCGGCCACCACGCCGGCCCGGTCGTCCCATGGCCGCGGCCGTAGCTCCCGCCGCCCGTTGTCGAAACCGATCCTCCACGCCGTCGCGCCTATTTTCGCAGCCCCGCTTCTCCGTCGTGCGCGCGGTGGCAGGTGCTTGGAGGTGCGGGTAGGGCACGGCCGTAGTGGTCGACGGCGAGGTCGGGTTGCGCGCAGCTTGCCTCCTCCGACGCTCCTCACGGCTTCGAGCTCCATGGCCAAAAAGCAAGGCCGAAATGAGAAAATGGGGCTCGATCTAGGAACTCTCTAAGGGTATTTCGGTCCTTTTAGAACTTATTTAATGCATTTTAGTCACTTTTTAGTCTTAAAAAATCAAACTGGGATGAAATTTAGTCATTGCTTTTTAGTCACACTACTTTAGCTCTTGGGATACAAACGCGACCTAATCATCCACCCCCGCAAACAAAAATCACGCGCAAACCCCAGACGAGGAGAGAAAGCACAAGCAAACTGTCCATAACTGAACGAGGCGAGGCAGCCCCCTCGTCAAGCTTCGAATCCTCCTCTCCTCCCCCTCCCGTTCATTCCACGCGCTCCCCTCCTCCACTACCCCGCCGCCTGAAACTTTCCGTGCTACTCGATCGACGGGGACCGATGGAGAAGTACGAGCTGCTCAAGGACATCGGCTCGGGCAACTTCGGGGTGGCGCGGCTGATGCGGAACAAGGAGACCAAGGAGCTCGTCGCCATGAAGTACATCCCGCGGGGACTCAAGGTGAGCCGCCGCCGCCGCCGCCGCAATGATTTGGCCCCAATTTGGGGTTCTACTTCCGGAATTCGCGGGTCCTATGATTTGATTTCTGTATGCTCAGATTGACGAGAATGTGGCGAGGGAGATCATCAACCACCGCTCGCTGCGGCACCCCAACATAATCCGGTTCAAAGAGGTGGGCGGAGAATTTTATGCGCTTCTTTTGAACTCAAATTCCTTCTGTTCCTCTTTCGTTTAGTGACCCTGCTTGTTCAGGTTGTGCTCACACCCACGCACCTCGCCATCGTCATGGAGTACGCCGCCGGCGGCGAGCTGTTCGACCGGATCTGCGGCGCTGGAAGGTTCAGCGAGGATGAGGTGATCATTTAATTCGCTCGAATTTATTATCTTCACCTGTTTTCTCCCCTTATCCGCAAAGCAATTTGGTGCTTATGTGCTAATTTCTTCTTTCCGTGGGGTGTTTTGCTGCTATTGCAGGCGAGGTATTTCTTCCAGCAACTCATTTGCGGTGTCAGCTACTGCCACTTCATGGTGAGAATAGCAGCCAAGTAAAAGAGGGAGATTTTCTTATGTTTTTTCTTTCAAAAAAAAAGAAATATGTGCTGATGAGGTAGGCAATTGCAAATATTCTTGTGATTCGCAGCAAATCTGTCACCGGGACTTGAAGCTGGAAAATACGCTACTAGATGGCAGCCCGGCGCCGCGCCTTAAGATCTGTGACTTCGGCTACTCCAAGGTGTACCACCTTTTGTTATTTCTTAGGGCTATTATTTCTTTTCTTTTGAAATAGATACTGAAACACGCCTTTCTTCTATAACCGGGTAAACTGGGAGGACGAAAACTTTGACACGAAACTGTGTTGCTTTTCTCATTGTGCTTGCCAAACTCGTGCATTTGTTGTTGTTATTGCCTTGTAAAGTGGAGTCCAATCTGCCCTTTTCTTTCAGATTCATAAAGTGGTAATACTAACACACCGTTCAGTTCCAAATGTTTGAACATTTGACAGAAAAGAATACTCACCTATTTTGTTCTTTATTCTCGCTATATGGTCAGCTGCTAACAGCTTTGGCAACGTCTCTTTGTCACAGTCATCCCTGTTGCATTCTAAGCCGAAATCCACGGTCGGAACTCCAGCATACATTGCTCCGGAGGTGCTCTCTCGCCGGGAATACGATGGCAAGGTTAGTGTTTTAATTTGCTGCTCCCCTTCGCTTGTTCCCCTGCAGCTAGGTTCCCTGTGGCACTTTTCTCAATCCTTCTTGTGTGCATCGTTTATGCTTGTGTTCATTTTTTCTCCTCAGCAGTGCCATTTGCGTTCCTTGACCGAGTGTAAGAGGTCATCAGTTGTATTGGTATGTGGGCCCAATGCAGCATATGCCGTGTAGACCAGGTTCTTGTAAAACTTGCCTTATCCGAGGTACTATTAGATTTTAGAACTCTGTACGCAGTTAGTGCTACTGGCCCCGCATATCAGTATGGCGTTTTGTCCCCATCCCTGTGGGGAGACTCGAATTTCCAAGCACTCCAATTATTTGTGTTGACAATTTTGTCAAAGAAGCATGGGAACAGGTATCCTAAAGAAATGCCCCTAACATCCATTCAGTGTCCCTGACCCTGAGACGTTTTTTTCTGGAATCAATCAGTGCTTGTGTCATGTTGGGTATTGAACTTTTCCCCTAGTGGGATGTGCATGCATAAATTCTACCCCGATATTTGTTGTTGATCTACATGTTGGAGTCTTGTCGGCTTGGCATTCTTGGAGTAATGACATATGCTGAAAGTTCGATTTGATGTGAAAAGCTTGATTCTGTTGATGAAGATCTTGTTACCCCTCTCTTCGCCCTCCCCCCCCCCCCCAACACATACAAATAATTTAACAAGTTGAAGTGTGGATTAATAAAATAGTTCTTCTGCACTTTGTTGTCTAGTGTATCCTTGACCAACAAACTTTTCTTTTAAAAATTGCGCAGCTCCAAAAAAATTGTCCTCAGCCTTCTAGAGGACAACTATAAAGAAAAAGCACTGAGAGAAATAAAATCCTTGCTTCATGATGAAGTGCGCATTGTGGAGATGCCCGTGGGCATGTTTTTTGAGTCATGTTTTTATTTGTCACACTTTATGTCCTTTTCCTGGACATTTGTTCGTCATGTTTTGAGCCATAGGTCACCCTTACCATGTTGGACTTAGTATCTTGTTAGGACTGAATATCTTTCTGGTCACCTATGGTCCTACGGAGCTATTTTTCGTTGTCCTATTTGTTTTCCTTTTGTCATCTATAGCTTGTCCTTCTTAATGCCAACACTGTTTCACCAATGATCAATGCACCTTGTTTCTTGCTTGTTGGGTTGTTATGCCAAACTTCTTGCAAAATACCTTTCCAGCATGCAAAACTTGGCTGCCTTTGTGAGTAAAAGAAGCCATAGAATGTCACTACTCTCTACGATCAGTTTTAAGTGATGGACATTGTTCAATATTTTGTGTCATTGGTTTCTAGAAGCTTTCTTCATGAAGTGGCACTACTTTCTAAAGGTGCCCAGGTCAGCATTCGGGCTGCTCCAGCATTTAATATTCTCCAGTCAGACTGTTCACTTTGCCTTCACAGATCTATATTTTCTGTGTCTCAGCATATTCATACATACTTAGCTGACATTGTAAAAGTTAATTGTGACTTTTGGGGAAAATTTTCTTAGTTTTTTTTATGGCAGCATATTTCCTCGAGACAAAAAATTGCATACAAGCCTGTTATTTCATGGCTTTGATGGTATTTATTCTAGATTGACATTGCCAGTTCTAAAGTCACCTGTGATAGCTTCGCTTCGATTTTGTTGCTTCTCTTTATGTGCACAATTGAAGTGTTCCATAGAAGTTTCGCGACAGAGGATATGCCATTTACTTATAAGAACTATGCTTAGGGGCATAACAAAAAACCCGCTCATGTTCTTCATTTCCTTGGTTCTTAGCACAATGGCTACAGACCTGTAGTCAATAATGCATTTAAGTGATGTCTGCTTGTTCACGCTTCACATATGATCGCTGATTGGGGTTTATATGCTATAGGTCGACCCAAATTTCGTAAACTGCTGGAAAGGCATCTGTTTCCTTGAGATTGTTGTTGTTTTGTGCTCTTCGCTTTCTCATTATGGGGTTCATGTTCATTACATTTTATAAGATGGTTTGCAGATGGCAGATGTTTGGTCTTGTGGAGTGACCCTTTATGTGATGTTGGTTGGTGCATACCCTTTTGAGGACCCGGACGATCCCAAGAATTTCAGAAAGACAATTGGGGTAATTGTTTCGCTCAATTATCCAGAAAGACCATAAATACCTTATTCTTTCACTTTGTGAATGACAATCGTGTGTGCCTGTCATTCATTTTCAGAGAATAGTATCTATTCAATACCAAATACCAGAGTATGTCCACATATCCCAAGATTGCAGGCAGCTACTCTCGAGGATCTTCGTTGCGAATCCTGCAAAGGTAATTTTAGAAGTGAACCTTGCAAAGCATAAGTCGACTTACCATGGGTTTACCATCATTACAATGGACTTCCCCCTCATTTCTTCAGAGAATAACAATTAGGGAGATTAGAAATCACCCCTGGTTCCTTAAGAATTTACCTAGAGAGCTTACAGAAGCTGCACAAGCGAAATACTACAAGAAGGACAACAGCGCTCCCACCTTCTCTGATCAGACTGTTGATGAGATCATGAAGATTGTCGAGGAGGCTCGCACGCCACCCAAATCATCTACTCCTGTCGCAGGTTTTGGTTGGGCTGAGGAAGAAGAGCAAGAAGATGGCAAGAAGCCTGATGATGAACATGATGAGGAGGATGACGATTACGATGATGAGGATGAGTATGACAAGCAGGTGAAGGCAGTACATGCCAGCGGTGATTTCCAACATCTGATAAAATGAAGCAGTTGGCAAGGTTAAAAGTTTTCTGCTGATGAGATGCCGTCTTATTTTACTTGTAATTTCGTGCCGTTGTCGATCATCCTTTTCTCTGATACTGTACTATAACTTTGTAAATTATCATGAAACCAGCTTCCTCAATGGCTATGTAATTGTAATGAACTGTTGAGTGATTAGGGTAGGAAGAGGAATTGTAATTTATGGAATAAAACTTCTAAGATGACGGAATTTCAGGGGTTTTGTTATTTGACATAGTACAACAATAAGACAAAAAAAAGATGCCTGAAAAAATGACCACCTCTAGTAATCGATTGACGTACTTTGAATAGATGTCATTGTGTTTCATGTATAATAATTGCTCTTCTGCGTGGTCTTTGCGTATCTTTTTTCTTCCAATTTGGGAGTTCGATATTTGCTCACGAGAATCGTGCCCAAAACTTTTAATCATTCTACATAATTGCCGGGATAAACAAAGCCACGATTGCGTCTATGACAACAAAATCTTTATACCAAAAAAAAACCATTAAAATCTTTGGGTACTGTGCCAACAAATTTTCGTGACGTCAACAATTCCATTATTCAACTATATGAACAATAATCTTCCCTACAAGCCAGCTCTAATTTTGCATATCAAGCTCTAGTACCAAAAGAGAAAACATGTATATAAACTAACAAAATCGGACACGAGTCACGACGGACCTACTCATCTGTTCGGTCAACACAGAAAACAGCAACAGAGCTGGTGCACCTTCACGACCTGTAAAAAAAAAAAAGAGATATTGATCGTATCTGCAAAAACAGTGAAGCTGTCATAAGAAGCAATAGGAAGCACTGTTATTAAGCTCACCGTGGAGGAGGTTTCCTTCATGCGAGTTCGTCATTGTCATTAGCGCCATAAGATAGCTTGCCGTGGAGCAGGAGAGCAACATCCTTCTTATCAGGACTGTCAGCTCTTCAAATCGACTGATTCTCGTCACCAAGGGCTTGAAGAAAAAAAAAGTACTAATCAGCCAAGAGTTACTGATATCATTATATAATGCCATTGAAGACACTCATTCAAAGAAGATCACAACTAAACAGGAGATTCTCGAAAGAAAACAAAGTCATACTGATCACAACTAAACAGGAGATTCTCGAAAGAAAACAAAGTCATACTGATAGAATGCCTTATATATCAGGTCCAAACAAGCTCTCAAAACAGATCATAGTCCAAACATTCCCTAAAAAAAAGCTTTTGCATCATTCTCAACCTGCAGTAAATTTAGCAATACAGGTTCAAATGGAATTTTATTCGCTTGTTGTTAGCAACATATATCGCTTGTTGTTAGCAACATTTTACATATCTTTTTAATTAATCATTCATCATACAAAACACATTCACTTAGTTTTCCAGGCTCCCAACGGAATGACTTTGTTTAAGGATTGCATCAGTATGACTTTGTTCAAGGATTGTACGATCAACTAGGTCATGTTAAACATCTGTGATTATACAATACTTAAACAATCCTAGGTCGCCATATATACTACTCCTCCATCCCAAAATAAGTATCGTTCTCGCTTCCCGAGGAGTCAACTACTTTCACTTTGACCAAATATTTGTAAAAAAAATATTATTATTTATAATACATAATTAGTATCATTAGATAGAGCATTGAATACATTTTCATAATAAACTTATCTAGAGATATAACTATTTCTCGTATTTTCTACAAATATAATCAAAGTTAAAAAAGTTTGACTCAGCACGGATCCCATAGCGACACTTATTTTGGGATAGAGGGAGTACACAACAATGTACGCGTGCGTCTTAAGCGGTGTACGGAACAAGCGAACTAGTCAGAGAAGCTCAACAGAGTCTCCCTTAGTTTCTTTCCCGTGTTCCTAAACTGAATGAACACCGAACAGTTTAATAATTCCATATTATGGCAGCACAATTGAACTAAGGTGATGAACTAGTGGGGACATACAATTGATGAAAAGACATGCATCTAGTTTCATAACAGAAAATTCGATGTATCTTTTAGGCAACCATTGAAGGCAAGCAGTAGAGCAACATTGGCATCAGAAACCAAAATGATTCAGGACGTAACTAATGCAGATGAAATAATCAACCGAGCACACGAAGCAGAAATACCGTTGGGACCCGAGCGCGGCAGCACCCAACGGAGGCAGTAGCTGACCGACGGGCGGTCCAGGCTGCGGCCGAACTCCACGACCTCGCTGCTGCGCACGTCCACGGCGAAGATGGTGTACACCGTCAGGAAGAAGTAGACGACGTCGGGCTTGTGCGGGTGCACGAACGCGAGGACGGGGACCTTCTCCGGCATCAAGCTCTCCTTGTAGCCGTGGCTCGCCCAGATCATCCCCAGGGTCGTCGTGGTCTGCAGCTCCCACCGCGGCTTGCCGGAGTCATCGTCCTTGGCGAACGGGTCGCAGACCAGCGTCCAGACGGCCACCACCCTCTTCTCCGGGGGTTCACTGAACTTCTGCGCCAAGTCCACGAACCGCAACCGGCCGTTGCTCACCCCCACACAGCGATAACTCCTTATGCCATCCTCCGGCTTCTCCCCCTTGATAGCGAAAATCTCGGGTAGCTCCACGTAGCGCAGATCCGGCTTGTGGTCGAGCACGTTGCAGCCGAGGAGGCCCTGCGTGAGGTCGACCCACCAGAGCTTCCCGTCGTGGGCGATCACGTCGTGCGTTTTCCAGTCCCCCCAGATGACTGGGAAGACCACGATCTGCTCGCTCCACCACGGGAAGTCGGAGTCCGAGCGGAAGGTGACGAGGAGCCGCCGCAGCCGCGGCCGAACACGAGCTCGGCCACCACGTACTCGACGCCGCCGGGGACGGGGAGGAGGCCGATGTTTCTGAGGGCGCATACGGGGAGCTGCAACTTCTCGCGGCTGGGGAGGCGAGCGGCGGTGCCGGTCCACGCACCGAGCGCGTCGGCGGCGGGCAGGAAGTCGCGCGCCACGAGGAGGGTGCCCCGGGCATTGGTGGCCGGGTTGAAGCCGGTTACGGGGTCCCGCGACACGAGGAGGAGGACGCCGGCGTCGTTGGCGGCGATGACGTAGAGGCATTTGTCGGCGCCGTCCCGGGTGGGCTTCGGATGGGCGCTCGTGAGCAGGGCGAGCTGGGAGATGGACGGGGGTCGGCGAGCTTCACGACCAGGGAGGGAGATGGGGCCTCGACGTCGACGTCGTGCTGCACGCGGGCGGCGCGACGCAGGATGACCCACGGCGGCCGCAGTGCCGCCGGCGGCGGCGATGCGGACGAGGAAGACGACGACGCCATTTCTACCGGGGCCTTGGGGGAGCAAGAGAGGGATGAATCGGTGGGGATTGAGGATGGATGGCAGTTTGGGCGTTGTTGGGCTTTTGAAGGGTTTAGCGTGTGATGCAAGACTGGATTCCAGGCTCCAGCTCACGCCTAATTCTCCGCTGCGGCCGTGCGGCGTGGTGAAACAGAGGATTAACAGGACGGTAAGAACAGTGTGGTAACTCAACGTGGTAAGAAAAAAGAGCACGGCGCAGAGGAGCCGCTCCAAATGGAGATTTTACAGTTTTGCTTTGCAGCAGCGTTTCGGAGCGTCGGTCGCTTGATTTAAAATTTTAACTATATATGCAAATCTTTTTTAAAAAGTTTCTTTTGGAATTTAACATAGCACCAAAAGGAAATTGTGAAGAGCTTAAGGTTTTTGACTTTATTGATGAAAGCGACTCTGTCAACCTGTCAGGCCTTTTTGCAGTGTCAGCTTGATACTCTACAATCTACTACCTCCGTTACAGAAAATGTAAGCGTTTGTTGACTTTTCGAATTATGCTTGATCGCTTGTCTTATTCAAAAAATTTATGAAAAAATAAAAACAAATACATCATATTTAAAATATATCTAACAATAAATTAAAATATAACAAAATAATCAATATTCTTGTAAATTTTTTGAATAAGACAAACGGTCAAACCTAATTCTGAAAAGTCAATAAATACTTACATTTTGGAATGGAGGTATGGAGGTAGTATTACTACTACAACATCTCGTTCGCGGTTCATAATCTGCACCCGGTATTATTGAAAAAGTTATGTGCATCTGAAACGAATACTACGTATATCCCTGTCCAAGTCCGTGCTAGTACGGTACTACCTCTTCTTCGCCCTTTTTGTCACTTTGCCCCCTGATTCTCTGCAAAATCCGTTCCTCCCTGTCCTTTATCGTCCTAACATTTCGTTGCCCCTCGCCGCCGCCGCCGCCGGCGACGAGACCCAACAAGCCAGCCCCGCGTCGCTGCCCTGCCCCTGAACCTCCTCTTCCCCGGCCGCTTCCGCTGGCGTGGAGTTGAGATCCGTTCTTCCGGACTTGGATTGCCTCCTTCTCCCCATTCGGTAAGGTGCCCGTGCCCTAGCTTGCCGGGGTAGAGCCCCCTGTTCGATGCGTGGTACCCTGCTGATGTAGTCCGTCTTTTGTCCGATTAGGTTCAGCTCTTGAGCGCGCGGGATACGTTTTCAGTTGGTCCTCCATGTCAGCCGTTGAGCCTGCCGCCGCTGGCGCGGACCAGGGCGAGCCGGTGGTTGCGCCGCAGGAGGATGGCGGTGTCGGTGGCGGCGAGGGGACCGCGGAAACACAACTGGTGGTCGTTTCCAACTCCGGGGATGAGGTGGCGGGGAGGAGGGAGTACGGAGACGAGGGCGAGACCGAGGGGAGGCCGCAACTGTGCACGGCAGTAAGGAGGGTACCGAGGAACTGCTCCGGATGGTGGTGTACAGCGAGGAGGCGGCCTACAAGCTCTATTGCGACTATGGCCACCGCATGGGGTTCAGCATCCGGAAAGGGAAGCAGTCCTACTTCACTGGCACCAAGAAGATACGGACCAAGGATTACTTCTGCTCCAAAGAGGGGCTCAAAGAAGGGGAGAAGCTTACTGATGCCAACTTCAATGATCCACATACCAGGACCAACTGCAAGGCCATGGTGCGGTTCAGGGTGAATGACCATGGGGAATGGAAGGTTATTCGGTTGGTCTCTGATCACAACCATAACCTGGCAAGGCCTGAGGAAAGACACCTTTTGCGGTCTGCGAGGTCACTTATAGCAGGGAGGTCGAGTTCTGTCGAGGCTATGTTTTATGCAGGGTACCAGGTCCAAGGTACCTCTCCCCAAATGCCTTCAGGAAGCATTACTGTAACCAATAATGCAGAGACTTCAAAGCATGATTTGCTTCACGGTTATGGCACTATGGCAAAGACATCAGCCGTAGGGACTGGAGATTTGCAGAGCCTTATAAGCCACCTGAAGAGCAGGGCAAATGAAGATGGCATGTTCTACTGGGATGTTCAATTAGATCGAGGTGGCCGCATGACAAATTTCTTTTGGCGTGATGGAAGGAGCAGAATTGACTATGATTGTTTTGGCGATGTAGTCGTATTTGATTCAACTTATCGCTTGAACAAACAGAACTTGATATGTGCACCTTTTGTTGGTGTGAATCACCATTGGCAGACCACTATGTATGGCTGTGCGCTCTTGGTTGACGAGTCAATATCGACTTTTGTGTGGTTGTTTAAGTCCTTCTTGGAGTCCATGGGAAATCGGCATCCTCGATCTATTTTCACGAACCAAGATCAAGTTATGTCAAAAGCAATTGAAGAGGTTTTTCCAAATACGTGCCACCGCATTGCTCGCTGGCACATTCAGAAGAATGCCACTTCTCGTCTTGGTTCTCTTAATGGTTCAAAGGCTTTCAACAAGATATTTGTCAAGTGCATGCAGGGATGTGACTCGGAAGTGGAATTTGAGGAAACATGGGCTGAGATGCTCTGTGAATTTAAGTTGCAGGAAAATAAGTGGCTTAAGAAACTATATAAACTCAAGCATAAATGGTGTAGTGCTCTCAACAAGTGCACCTTTGATGGAGGGGTTGAGTATGAGCCACAGTGTGACAGCATGAGTAACATATTCAGTGGCATTTCCGATAAGTTGACCTCACTTTCAGCACTTGCTGTTGCTGTGGATAAACAGATTGAAGATTGGCGGGAGAAAGAGTATGATGAAGATACAAGGTGTTGCCAAAAGCCACCTACTTGTATTATAAAACACAGTGATATTTTGAATCATGCAGCAAAGGTTTATACACATAGAATCTACAAGCTGTTTGAGACGGATTTTCTTGATGGGTGCGGGGCCACAAAATTTAAGGAGCTTCAACGTTCAGACAATAACACATATCAGTATGAGATGACCATGCAAGGGCGAGGATCAAGAGTTTGCACAGTTCATTTCAATATGAATGCGATGCAAATCACTTGCAGCTGTAGTAAATTCGAGACAATGGGTTTACTTTGCCCACATGCTCTGAAAGCTCTCAGTATCAATAATGCATCCAAAGTTCCAGACATTTACATTCTGAAACGGTGGACCAAAGATGCAAAGAAACGGTTTTTTAATCCAAAACAATATGAACCATCATATCAGGAATGTATGGATGATGAGGCTGCATACTGCAAATATGTTATGCGTTATGCTTACGACCTCGTGATAAAGAGTCAAGGGCAGGAGGAGTTGAGGAAATCTCTGTGGGAGACTCTTGAGGGTGGAGAGAAGGAACTTGAGAAGTATCTAGAAAATGTTACCCAATATGCATCTTCTTGTGCCACTTGAAAGATGCATGAAGAACCCTATGCTAACTCAAACTGTACTTTTGACAAGATACCAGTTTGAGTAAATACATTCAACTTTTCTTTATCTGTCTCTGTTATTCCTTGTGCTTTACTTGATATTCCAATCTTTGGTAGCACATCGTTGTTGATGTCCATGAAGCAATGATGTTTGCTAAAATGTTATGATGAAAATGTGCTAGTTCTTTTAGGTAATATGGGTATCGGTGGGTTGTTAATTGTCATAAACAGATATTGCCAGCTGGATCCTACAACTATTTACCTCTGATGAGACAAGTCTAGGATGAATGTGGTTGGTCTAGTTTGGACATATGTACATTTTTAAAAAGGCACATCTTGATTATCCAAGAACAACGAGGAAACAAATAAGATAACCACTGGTGTTCACTTTCTTCATTATTTTCTTTCGATCAATTAATACCGCTTTTTCGATTGGTTTTTTTCTTTCAACCGGTTGTTAACGTGTCCACGTTCGATAATTCTCGTAGTCGAGCCCGATAATGATGGCTCGAATTAGGTGCCTTAACAATTTTTTCTTAATTTTTTGACAACCTCTAATCGACGTTGTCATTACGTCCATATGCGAAAAAATTCTACCCAATTTAAATCTTTTTTTTGCCCGATTTAGAGTTCGGATGCAAATGCCTCATTTTCGGTCGGTTATCTACGGAGTTTGTTATTAGGGAACATATCCTATGAGAACTAGCTTCGTGTGAGAACTATGAGAACTCAAATCCGGACCACATGATCTTGATCCAATGCGGTGCATGAAATTAGGTGGGAGGGGATTTGCAAAATCACCGCACACTTACAAATTCCTCTTCCCACCTCTCCCTATGCGCTCCCTTTGGATCAAGATCATGTGGCCCGATTTGAGTTCTCATAGTTCTCACATGAAACTGGTTCTCATAAGATACGTTGCCTAGCTTGTTTCTTTCCGATACATCTGCATCTCGATTTAAATTGTTAAGGCCCCAACCAACAAGTTATTGCTCGCTGTGTTCAGTGCTAACTCCCTCTATATTAAGCTATGTAATTTGTAATGCCTTGATAATTAGACCAGTCTCGGTGGGAGTTTCATTAGCATTAAATAAGGTGCCACATAAGCAAAAGAGGTGATGTGGCATAGCAATTAATATGAAATCGGGCAAATGGGTTTCATAGGGATGAAACTCATTTGACACCGTTTCATAGCTATGAAACTCCATCGAAACTCCCATTGAGAGTATAGAGTTTCATCCCAACACGTTTTGACCAATCTCAATGCAACAAATAGATTTTAAATTAATGCTATAACTTGTCTATGAAATCGTGAGATGAAACTATGCATCGAGAGAGACCGTTTCGTACATCAAACTAAATCTTCAAATCTGATGTGACACTCTTGGAAACAGTGAGATGAAACTTTGCATTGCGACTGACCTTAGACCCCCAGTAGCTGTAGAAATATTTAAATGAGTTTTGTGTAGCCAGTAGACATTAGACATGCTGATAGGCAAGCGCACACAGTGTTGGTCCAATAGGAAAATCCATGGTTATTGCTAAAAGGGATTTGTTGTTAGCCATTCATGGAATCACAACTCTAAATCCATGGTTATTTGGAACTCGCATACTTTTTATTTCATCAATGAATTCATGTGTGTTAATTGCGTATCCATCATTCATATCTTATATTTCGATATTATGTCATGCTGATTATCGAAAGTTTCCAGCACAAATTGAACTAGTCTCTGGGCTGGGCGCAGCCCAGAGACTGTTCAAGACTCGGCCCTCTGTAGACGACAAGGGCCCAAACCCCAAGTCCGCTCAAAGTCGAGCCAAACCCCTGCGCTAAAGAACCCTAGCAAATCTCCTGCCGGCGGCGAGTGACGAAGGGAGGCCATGGCCATGGCGGAGCACCTGCGGTGGCGTCCCACCGTCAACGAGCGCGAATTCATCGAAAGTGCCCTCCAGTCCGATCTTCGTGTCGACGGCCGCCGCTCCTTCGACTTCCGCCGCCTCGACATCAGCTTTGGCAGGTACACTCACCACACGCCATAACATTCGCTGGTCCTGTTCCCGCGCGCGATTTCTTCTTTTTTCGACCTTCGTTCTTGGGAATGACGGTTTGGCTGATTTCGCAGCTACCAAGCTTTGCGTTGTTTAGAATTTTTTTTAAAAAAAGCTTTGCGTTGTTTTGCTCTTGGATATTTGTCGAACGGGATGTGATTACTGATATTGTTGCCGTGAGCTTCAGGGAGGACGGCTCGTCGGAGGTCCAGCTCGGTGAGACGCGCGTGATGGGATACGTAACTGCGCAGCTGGTGCAGCCGTACAGGGACAGGCCCAACGAGGGGACCCTGGCCATATTCACTGAGTTCTCACCCATGGCCGATCCTGCCTTTGAGCCTGGGCGGCCCGGGGAATCAGCAATTGAGCTTGGTCGTGTCATCGACCGTGGCCTCAGGTATCCTGGTTCTTTGTTTGTTTCCTTGAGGAATTTGAACTGTGGAGTGTGATGAGGATTATCTGTGCTTTACAGGGAAAGCCGAGCTGTTGATATGGAATCACTCTGTGTTGTCGCCGGAAAGTATGTCTGGTCCGTGCGTGTCGACCTTCATATCTTGGACAATGGAGGGTATGGGCTTTCACTAATACTGTATGCCCAGATACTTCTAGTTACACTTTCTAAAACTAACCTGTTCCCATTCTTTGTCCCACAGGAATCTCATTGATGCAGCTAACATTGCTGCATTGGCGGCCCTGTCTACTTTCCGGAGGCCTGAATGCACAGTTGGTGGGGAAGATGGACAGCAGGTTACAGTGCATGATCCTGAGGTAAGCATAAACTTGCAATGATTGTACTGCATGGTCATACACTCTTGCTAAGGTATTTTGAAAAGTTCAATCTTTATTATAATCTTTAAAATTGCTAGCTTCTATATAGATATTATGAGCTCATGAGACCTAGATGACATATACATTTCCATAATCACTTGCATTCTGGTCTGTAATGCAGCCACCAAATTGAATAAGATCTATTTTTTGCTTAATTTACAGGTCAGGGATCCAATCCCTCTAGCAATACATCATCTGCCCATAGCTGTAACCTTTGCATATTTTGGTGAAGGTAACATCGTGGTATGTTCCAGTATTTCAAAGATGGAAGGGTTTTTGGCTACGAAATAGCTATCATGTTGTGTCTTTAGCATCCTCTGTTTAATTACTCTTCTTTTATGTAGGTTGTTGATCCAACGTACAAGGAAGAAGCTGTAATGGGTGGGAGGATGACTGCGACAGTTAACTCGAACGGTGATGTTTGTGCCATCCAGAAAGCTGGTGGAGAGGGTGTCATATCAAGTGTTATCATGCAGTGTTTAAGAATTGCTTCAGTTAAGGCTGCTGATGTAACAAGCAAAATAAAGACTGCGGTAAGTGAGCAGCATTAATTCTATGACTAGCCTAGGTGCCTATGCATTGTTACATCTACCAGATATAATTAGTAACATCTAATCTTAATATTTAGATCAGAACATAATTGTCTCAGGACAATGTTGATTCCATATTTGCATTATATTTATATACTTTGGCAACACGCATGAAGAAATTCATTCTCAATTGAGTTTGCATTGAACAGTAGCTGAAAGTTCTTCCCTGATGCTATCCCAGCCTTTGTAACAGGATATATGCTTCATGCTCCCTAACATTTTGTCATACTATGTAGCAATTTTTATATCACTATATGTCATGCGAGTTTTGTAAACTAAAGCACTCTAGCCAAGGCTGGAAGATTAGACATGAGCCAATAATTAGACATGAGCAAAAATTTGGAACTGTTGTTCCATTACTCTAGCCAAGACTGGAAGATATTTTTCAGAGAGAATGTTATTAGCATCAATGCTTCTCGTGGCTTAAACCACAATTGTTGAATGAATGGCCACGTGGGTAGAATTCCTTCCTTCGAATCTAGAATGCATCTTACATTGTTAGGTTCATTGAAGATAAAATACAGATTGTTTATTCCTTAACTACTCCGTATGTCTTATTGTAAGGGGAAGAGGGAGGTGATGGCTAGTATGGCTGCCAGGGCGGTGGTGGCAAAAGTGTAGTACATGTGCGAGACTCCTAGCCAAACTCAACAATATCTTTCCTATTTCAAACTAATTCCAAATCTGATCTATTTTTTATTCTTAATCTCTAGCCTACCCCATGTAGCCACTTTTGAAAGGTGTAGGTAGTCCCTGAACTGTTTCGGCCTCTTGCCGATATGCGATATTTGAGCCTTAGCCCTGCAGTTAGATGTCGCTAGGTTGGGGTGGGTTGCCTTTGGGCCTATAACATCTCCTCCTCCTTTGAAGTCCAGCGCGTCCTCATGCTGGTGTGTCCGTCATCAGGGCCTGAGAACCGTCTCCATTGGTGAGGTAGTGTGAAACTGAAGATGTTGATGATGACATGGCCTTTTAGGAGGTTATGCATTGTGTGATCCACATATAGTTTGAAGGAACCTTGTCCTCATCAATGTCTTCGACTTTGCACTTACTCTCCATTGGTGACTTCGTTTCTTGGGCCTCGATGGCGGATGCCTCAGCAATGCGGGCACTGGACTTCAAAGGGGAAGGAAATGTTATCGGCCAGGACCTGACCCAGCCCAACCGGGTGGCATCCGACCATAGGGCTAATGGCTGTTGCCGCCTTGTGCCTGTCGGTAGGAGGCTCACGAGGTGTGGGAAGCTCACACCTTTCCAAAGTGGCTAGATCAAGGTGGTTAGAGATTTTAAGAATAGAATATTATATCAGATTTGGTTTTGTTATACAATTATTGTTCAATTAGGAGTCAAGTAAGCTTCCCTTATATAATGTGAGAGGGGGTGTAATCTGATCTAAAGAAGGGTTTTCCCTATGCTTCTCACGCATGCCACCGTCACGCCTAGCCATTGCTACCCTGGTTGGTTGCAAGGGCCTGCTCATAACATTAACATTTGAGTTTTTTAGGCTAATTGTTTGCATATATGTACATATGCTAAATACACATTCCTTTTGTGAAATTTGGGCATTCAAGTTAAAGCCCTTGAATCTAGTGAGGTAGGGGTAACCTACTTATTTGAGCACTCCAGGTGGGGATTCTACATATATTTGGATAGTAGTAGGGCAAACATGAACCGGTGGGATATGGCTCTGGATTTGGTGGCCTCCCATGTCTATGTGACTCTGCCCCCATCATCTTGTTCTAATATGTTACAGTTTAAATGTGTATTTGAACTTTACCCAAAATATGAAACTTGCTGATTATAATTATAATTATCATTATTTTATGGATTCACCGTTTTATCAAGCACCTAACGCTTGTATATATTTATATTTTTGAACAGGTAGAAAAGTATGCAACTGAGAAAGCTTTAAAGAAAGTAAAACGCCTACCAGCGTCTGTTTCTCAGAAAACTAGCATTCCTGATGCAACTATGGTGGACAAAGGTGACGGTAAATTGGAAAGGGAAAGTGTAGGGACACTTGGTGATGTTCATCAGATAAGCAAAGGTGATCAGGATCATGAAAATATAAACAGAGTTTCACCTTTGACTGTGGAAAGAATTGCTAAACAAAAACAAACATCAACATTCACTGGTGGCCCATCAAATTGGTAGTTATTGGTCTGACTGCTGTATTTGTTTCCAATATATCCTAGATATTTAGCATAAATGATTTGCTTGACACAAATTTGCCAACTGGACCTTACTTTTGCAATGTAGGGACCCCTACTCTAGTGGAGTTTCATTAAGGTCCCTCAGAATTTCTCAATTCCCCGGTACTGTTAATTTTTTTTACATGTTCATTTTATTTTCCCTGATGATAGTATACAGTGCATGAAAATATAATCCAGGTGTTTGTCCTCCTGCCCAGTCCAATATCCTCTGACATCTTTCTCTTTGCGCCATTTGATTTAAAGAATCCCAAAACCAGGTTGAAAATTACTCTGTTTTGACCATGTGCACTACTTTAACTTTTTCCAACACGAGCAGGAATCTTGAAGCTGTTTGTTTTACATGATAGCACGTTTTTTTTTCATCTGACCTTTTTCAATGATTCTCTCGTGGGAGTTAAGATACCATATGCCCTTATGATAATCTACTTTGGAAAATGCAGACGCATCAGCAGCGGTCGAGGTCAATGACCATGAGGATGCCAAACCAATGTTAACTGAATCTAGCACGGAGGTGAAAACCATGTCAAGCTCTGGTGCTGCTGGAGAGTCTGATGACGCCCAGGAAATCAGATCGCCAAAGAGTCTAAAAGATGCTATCAAACCGAAACATAAAAGAAAGAAGAGAAAAGGTGAAAGGAGCTAGATTAACTGCAAGTCTGTTGTATCTTCGAAGTCTGCCAGGTGAGTTATTTGTGTCATTCTGCATTTGGCTCTTAAATCCTTGTTAATTAATAATTATGGTTGTTATTTTGCCAGTGCTGAATAAGCCTGATGACTATACTCTTGCATGTAATTTGAGGTAATTTATCTCATGGTCAAAGGAACTGTGAATAATGTTCTCATTATGTTTCTTTTATTTTCACTGTTATTACAAACTTTATATGTGCTACTACAGGTAATTGACAACACCGTCAAAGGTTGCCGTTGTATGGTTTATTCTGTGCCTCGGAGGATGAGACAACAACCATATATGCAAATTTTTACAAGCAGTAGAACAGATTGTAGTTTCAGCTCGAGTTGTGTCACTAGTATTAGCTCTGTCTGTCCATACAGAGGTGGGTAATGTACTAGCTACTTGTCATACATAGATTCGGTTGTGCGGATTCAACAATGTTTGTCAGCAGTGACCTAGTTGGAAGCACCTGTTAAGTGCTGCTTATTGAGAGGGGAAAAGGAATTTGTTACCAGTCCAGTTAACACCAATTGACCGCGCTTTAAATTTATCTCGTCGCAAACGTGGCCTGATTTTGCTGGAGTTCAACGCTCTACCCTTTTCGGCCGGCTGTTTCTCGTCATTAGCTTATGCTCCAACATGCATATGTAAACTCGTCATGTAATCTGCATAGCGAAATATGCTCCTCCAGTGACCCCGCAGTTTGTAACCCAGTGGTTGCATGAATCGAGCTCGTTTGCTTTTGCATCATTTGCCCCGCCGCTCTGACCGTCTTCGTCATCGCCTGGTCACAGGCTCACAGCTACCGGCTACAACGAGCGTCTACGAGCAGACCATGCAGCGGCGCGGTCAGCTCTCGGCAGAAATGGCAGCGTGCACCGGACCTCCCTTTGTCGCCGGCTGGCTCAGTGGTGTTGTCTGTGATGTACATCAGTATATGCAGCATGTCTGAACAGTGAGATATCCATGACCTACCATGGTCAGCGATGTCTCCAAATTTGAGTTCCAATGTTCTCTGAATTTTCTCTTTTCTCTTTTTTCGGGAACGTGAATGAGCACGCAGTTACGCACATGTCAAATGTAGAGACGTTTCAAGTTGCTGCGCACTGCATTGAAGAATCTGATGAACGTGCTATTTAGTGACAAGAGCTGCACAATTCAGGAACCAGAACAGACCATTTTCCATGATTTATTTTTAAAAGTATAGCATTTGTTTCATCCAAACACCATCTATTTTTCTAAAATCAAACTGGAGACAGAGATGAGTTTCATTTGGGCCAGGCACTAAACCAAAACACCTGAATCCCTAGCTGAGCCTGAGAGGAGCACTTTCTGCTAAGGCTGTCTCCAACGGAACGAAGTATCCAAAATACTAAATGAGTCTTTGCAGGGAGTAAAATAGGTCAACTATATAAATAGTTCAATCTCCAACCGCTCACCCAAACCCAAACCCAATCTCCAACGCGACTCTTCTTTAGGTCACCCGTTGGAGGCGTATTTTTGTTGTTTTGAGACCTATTTGGGGTATAAGAAGCCGCCGCCACGAAACCCCGCTCGAGGTCGGAAGCGCGCACCACTCCGCCCCTCCTCGCGCCGCCGCCTCTCCCCTCGAGGTCCAAGCGCCTCACGCCGTCGGCGCCGACCACTAAGCTCCTCTAGCTCGTCGAGGTCGAGCGCTCGAGACCTGCGTGCCGCTCCGCTTCTCCCCGCTCCCTTCTCCATCGGCCAGCGCACGGCGGCAAGAACAGGGCACAAGCCTGCCGCCTTGGGTTGCCTGGTACTCATCCTCATTCCAGGTGAGAGGTGAACTTCTCCCTGATGCGCCGATCCTCCTCCTTCCTTTTGTACTTGACATTTTTGGCTGGATGGGTCGATCCCTGCGCGGAGTTGGAAGAAAATTTGGGACAAGGACGGGGATGGGGATGGGGATGGGATTCTTGATAGCTGTCTCTGGGTGTCCGGTGGCCTGAGCTCTCGGAGGAAAGGGTTCCTCTGGCATTAAGTACTATGTGGCAGCAAACCCCTAAACCTTACCTAGCCAATCAGTATTCACCCTATGGTACCTGGTGGCCTGGAGTATGGCTGCCAATCAGTTTCCTAGGAAGTTGAGCGTTGATTGACATCGCTAACAATTTTCTCTCCTTTTCCTGTTATCTGTTTTGGTCGGTTTTGCTTTCATCATTTTTACAAAATACAAGTAGTAGAAGGGAATTAATAGGTATACAAGCTTTTTATTATTCACCCTAGGCACAAGGACATGAAACCTATGCTAAGCACGAAACTGTCATGAAACTGTAATTTCTGTGTACCCACTCTCACTCTTGCGGCTTTTTTTATTTATTTGGAGCAGGACCTAACAACAGTACAAGAGTCAACAAAGTCAAGGAAAATCAAGAAGGATGCCTAAGAAAGGGGCAAAAAAGACGAAGGAGGTCCAGGATGCGCCCAATCATCAAGAAAATAAGCTTCCAGACCACATTGAAATCCCGCGCACACGTGTTATATGCAAGGCCGATGCCCCAATTCATGTATCCATTTATGTTCTACCCTTCTTTCACGTCTTTGCATTAGTTGTCTGTTTGACATGCGCAATAAACTGTGTGCTTTGATAAGTTTATCTTGCATTTGGCTCTAGCTCCTAATTTCACGGACAAATATGGATATTTTCAGTGGCTCATTGCATTAATTGTCTGTTTGACATGCGCAATAAATTGTGTGCTTTGATAAGTTTATCTTGCATTTGGCTCTAGCTCCTGATTTCATGGACAAATATGGATATTTAATATTTTAATGCTATGTGTCTAATTGTAAATGCATAGAATACTGAAAAAATGCACCATTAAGTTTGTGTTCTTATTATACCATTATCGTGCTTCCGAAATGGCTTGACTATGTTCTCTTCAAATCTATTTTTGCTTATTTAATTTCATTTTTCAAAGAAATGGTTTTAGTTGGATGAAATCTACCTGTCATTTTGTTGTGAGTGGATATAATCTATTTTGGGCACTCATAGATTTTATTTTGTTTGATTTGCTTAGTCATTTGTGGAAGAAATTTTATTTATTCATATTGCAATCATTTATTATTAGCCCCATGTAGTAGACTTTTCATATTTTCTCTTACATGATTTTTTAGACTCAAGGTTTCCAATACTCGGGTGCTTTTGCTGCTATGGGAGTTGACAATAGCATGTCAGTGGATAAATTTTGCAAAAATTTCAAGATCGAGATAAATCGACTCACGGAAGATGATATGGAGTTTGATATGATTGGTATTGATGCATCGATGGCAAATGCTTTCCGGAGGATTCTCATTGCAGAGGTACTTGCATGGTTTCATATCTACTATCAGAGAACAAAATGCATTTTCTGTATTTTTTTTATATGTAATAGTCCTCAGATTAAACTTCGTTTCTGTATTGATAGGTTCCTACTATGGCTATTGAGAAAATCTTCATGGTTGACAACACCTCAGTTATAGCAGATGAAGTTCTTTCACATAGACTTGGACTTATTCCACTTGATGCAGACCCAAGGCTTTTTGACTATATCTCAGGTACTTATTGCTCTACCATCACATTCATACATCATAAGAGCCATCTTATTCTTCTTTTCTGTTTCTACAGAGAACGATATCCCAAATGAAAGGAACACAATAGTGTATAAACTGCATGTTTCATGTGGAAAGGGTTCTCCACGGATTACGGGTATGCCTTAAATTTCCTGAAATGTATGTGTCCTGTGCGGATTTTGTCATCATGCTGATCGTTTTTTTCCTTGATATGTAAATTTGTCCTTACAATATTTATCACGCAGGAATGGGTTTTTTGTCCACATTATTTTGAAATTTGAACCATGATCATGCATTGCTTTCGAATTGACATCCCCTAACCTAACTGTTATAATAGAAACTTTAAGGAACACTATCTTGTGATCAAGTTTGTACTTAATTGAAATCAAAAGGAATTTTATTGAAAATACTATTGTTAAACTAAACAGGTCACTCTTTATTTACCCTAGTGGTTTTTCGTGGCTCATGATATCTACTCCCGCTGTTCCATTTTATAAGACATTTTAGACATTGGCATAGATATTATGAGTATGATGACTTATTGCAGCACGAGATGATCCTGGTGTGCTGCTCCCAACCACACGGCCACACCACACCCACCAGCACAACAGCGCTCACCCTGCGCAGAGGTCCACTCGACCTCGCCACCTGCCCTTGGCTTGCCGGACCGAGAGCATTGCTGAGTTGTACTGAGCTCAGCCAGAGATTCCTTTTTCATCCATCTGCTTATTCTACTCCCCTTCAGCGTCTTGCTTGACTTCTTGCCATCGAGCTCGCTCGTCGCTGCCGAGCGTCATGGTGGGAAGAGATTGAGAATGGAGGAGCAGTGCTTGGCCGTGGCTTGAAGCCTTGGACCTTGGGGGAGGGAGAAAAGGATCAGTCTGTATGTACAAGATCCAACCCTGCTGCGTAAATGAAAGACACAGTTGCTTCGATAACTGAGAATGTCCTATACTTTGAGAAAAATGCATTACCCTAAAACGTCATATAAAATGGAGCGGAGGGGTTATACTTTGCTAAATGTAATGCATTTAAACTTAGATACTATTTGTTTTAGTTCCTCTATCAACATAAATCAGACTATCTCTTTGAGGTTTTCTATTGTTATTACATTGTTGGCTGTTTATTTATCTGCAGTGAGTTCTGGTCAGCTAGAGTGGTTGCCTGAAGGTAGCCAATTAAGTGCAGGATCTCCTGCACAGGCTGGTGACCAACAGAAGACCTTCACTTCTTTCAGTCAAAGCCAAAAGGAGATCTCAAAAAGCCTCTTGACGTGAAGATTGATAATATAACTATTGCCAGGCTTGGACCAGGACAGGTAACTTTGTAATCTATATCCTTAGAACCATTATTATGGGAGTATCTTTTGTTCTTCTAGGTTTGATGTTTCCATTAAGGTATTTTGTTGAATCCAGATCGTAAGGAAGAGTGTTATACTGTAATATATGTTGTTGGTGGTCTGTAGTGTGTTTCTTTTGTATTCCCTTTTATTCCTTCTATTAATGAAATGATACGCAGCTCTCCTGCATGTTCGAGAAAAAATATATGCTGTTGGTTGGCTTTATCTATACCGTGGAAATAAACTGTTTTCTTGATTTGAAATTATCAATCCTGAGTTTTGTGCATATTATAAACTTTGTGAAAATGACTTTTTGTTTTGTTAGACCAGTTATTCTGATGGTCTTGTATTAGTTTCCACTGGATGCAGTTTCTCTATAAACTTGAGAACCCTCTACCTTATAGTTTGATCTGTTTGTTTTAGTCTATTGAGCTCGAGGCTCATGCTGTTAAGGGAGTTGGGAAAGTCCATGCCAAGTGGTCTCCAGTTGCTACAGCCTGGTACAGAATGCTACCTGAGGTAAAATTATTTCACCATGGAAATCCAATAAGAAAATAGCAGACAACTATATCATCGCTTGTGTCCTGCATCATATAGGTTGTTCTCAAGGAAAGCATTGAAGGTGATCATGCAGTGGAGCTACAGAAGAAGTGTCCTGTTAATGTTTTTGACATTGAAGAACTTGGAGGTAGTAAGCTTTTTCCCCACTGTTTTAGGAGGATTAGGAAAGTTAATTGTGTGGCAGTTAGCTACTAGTTTCTTTGGCCATATTATATGTTAATGTGTGGAGTGTCATTATGAAGCTCTTGACAAATGTCATTCAGGATTTTAGTAAAATTAAGTTTGGGAATGTGACCTGTGAAGCGATAATAGGTTAAAATTTGAGCAAGAAAAGCTTTGGAGGGATTCTGAATTCAACTGTGTTATGATATGCAATTACAATAAACCCATGGTTTTTTTCCTATATACAGATATAAAGAGAGCAGTTGTTGCTAGGCCCAGGTCGTGCACTCTCTGCAGAGAATGTGTCATGGGAAAGAGTGGGGACAAAATAGAACTAAGACGTGTCAGAGACCATTTCATCTGTAAGTTGTGAAAATATATTTTTTACTATAATAAAATATCAATAATTTTTCCATTGTAGTTGGCTCTTTGCGTCACGGAATTTCTGCTGAAGTGCTGTGTTATACTCCATAGTAACTTTCTAATTTGCTATTTTGGCTATTGTTCCTCCTTGCTAGTCACCATCGAGTCCACTGGAGCTATGCCCCCGGATGTTCTATTCACAGAAGCTGTTAAGATCCTGGAAGAGAAGTGCGAGAGGGTGATATCTGAGCTCTCGTAAGAGTCTGACACGATTGGTAGCTTAATTAGAACTGTCAGTGCTAAAAAAAAGCATGTAAGGTGGTTGAATTGTAGCTGAGTGTACTATATCGGCAACGGGACATCCGTTTGTTTTGTACCACTATTTATTATCTGCGCAATATGAGCTAGTTTCCCACAAAAAAAATCAGTCGAAAACGAATTGGTAGCTCTATTGCATTGTCTTACCATCTTTAAAGCTTAAGGCAAAAAAAGAAATTGTGGGCAGGCAGAGATTATGCTTCACGTAGGTGTAGGAATGCAACAAATATGTCCTCCCGTGATGTTGTACTTCCTCGGTGATCATCGCTGCTTACTATATGTTTGCCAGTTTAGGAGTCTGAAGCTAGGCATCGACTGTCTTTACTTAAATTGCAGCCCGCTCATTTGTGATGCCACGCTTACCACTCGCCCTTCAAACGTTTCACTTGTTTTGCTTTTGAGTTCTGAGATACCGAAGGAAACAAAAACAGTATGATACAAACCAAGACAACCGAAACAGTGGTAGGCCCCTGAGCTGTGATGTTTCCGCCCTTCAACAAATCATTTTGACGTGCTACCTGTGCCAACAAACTCCATATTTGGAGGTGCCACGCTTACCGCTCGCCTTTCAGACGTTTCACTTTGTTTTGTTTTGCTTTGCTTGAATTCTGAGAAACCGAAGGAAACCAAAACAGTATGATATTAAGACAACCGAAACAGTTGGTAGGCGCCTGAACCGTGATGTCTCCCGCCCTTTAACAATTCATTTTGACGTTGTTGGCAACAATCCAACAAGTAACTACATAATTGTTTATTATTCGGGAAGGGAGCATCAGAGATTACGGACGGAAAACTGTTTTGTTAAAACTAAAAACAACTTAGTACCAGAATGTTTTCAACATTGATTTGTTTGGGGGCGCCAAGCCCGGCCTGCAGTGCAACGGCTGGGCGACGCAAGAAGGCCCAGGTAGCGAGCTACCTGAACGGACCCTCCTCCCCACAAGAAATAAGGATAATATCGGTGTGGGCCGGAGCCCACTATCAGATATCAAACTGATAAGAACAGATACTATACTTGATCTTAGCCATGAGGCCGAGAAAGGTACGGGTTCCAGCCGCGTGTCGTGGCCTCGTTTTATACACGGCGTGGCGCCTCGCTCCGGGTCAGCTGGCGCTGCGGTCCTAAACGTTTGAACCGCCTCTGCCGGTTCCGAGGCCTGACGAAAACGCGAGCCGGTGATGCACTGTATCGGGCCCGAGGCTGGTTTCAGCTGCCGCATGCCGCCCGTCCGGCCCAACAGCTCAGGATTCGCGCGGTAGAGGAAGAGGAGACGAACCACGTTGTGATGGCTACGTTTGGATCTGCTCTCTTGGAAGAATCTTACCGACCGTCTCGATAGGACGCACGGACGGAAACCAATCGAACGTGCCGATCAGTCTCAACGCTCCAAGGTTTGCCTGTGGCGTGAAGCTAGATTGGTGCGGAGCCATTATTGCATCGCCTAATTAATTAAGCAGCCTGTAAAGTCTTGGCTCAAATTAAGAGTACGTTGGTGGCGGGCCACATATATATCTTTCGTTCGATCTTGTCAGGCGGTTAGTTGGTTACTACCTGAGCAGCACGCGTTCGTGGCCGCATCATGCATGTGTTCTTCCACCGCGCAAATTAAAGGCCGAGCGAAACGAACGAATGTGTTTCGCATGCGGGTAGCAATGAGACCTGTGTGTACCTAGCTGTAGATAAATAGTCCCGGTCGTCGCTGCCTTGTATCGGGTCAATGTGCCGAGAATTTTTATTTTAAAATAATCATTATTAATCTAAAATTTTAAAAACAAACCATCTCAAACTAAATTTTTAAGATCTAGACGTTTTTATCACGCCATATCGTATGGCGTGATTCTCGAATAAATCACGCCACATGAAATGGCGTGATTGTGTCCACGTCAGCGTCGTCCGCCACATCGAACGGGACGTAGATCGAGGTTGACCAGAATCACGCCAATCTATATGGCGTGATTGAGCTATCAATCACGCCAAACCATCCGGCGTGATAGGGACTTAAGTAATTTTCAGATGACGCGGACGGAACCGAAGCATAACCGAATCACGCCATATTACTTGGCGTGATTGAGAAGGAATCACGCCAAGTCATATGGCGTGATTCACTCTTCTCTCTCTTAAGTGTCGCTTCAGCTGATGTCACTGACATCATCGAAGTCATATTTTTTTAAAAAAGTTGTAGACACTACATATGATGTCCGATTTGAATTACGTTTTCACCATTGTGTTCTACGCGACAAGACGAACAAAACTAGATCTCACTTGCATATGTTTCGAATATTTTTTTTAGACCCTAAATTACTACTAAACATATATTGAAATTTAAGATATAAATTTTTTGATTTTAAAACATATGCAAGTGGGGTCTAGTTTTGTTCGTCTCGTCGCATAGAACACAATGGTGAAAACGAAATTCATATCGGACATCGTATGCAGTGTCTATAGCTTTTTTAAAAAATACAACTCGATGATGTCACCCGAAAGCGACATTTAAAAGAGAGAGAGTGAATCACGCCATATGACTTAGCGTGATTCCTTCTCAATCACGCCAAGCAATATGGCGTGATTTAGTTATACCCGATTCCGTCCGCTTCGTGTGAAAATTACATAAGTCCCTACCACGCTAAATATTTTGGCGTGATTGATAGCTCAATCACGCCATTCTCGTATGGCGTGATTCCGGTCAATCTCGGCCTACGTCCCGCTTCGACGTGGCGGTCGACGCCGACGTGGACACAATCACGCCATTTCATATGGCGTGATTTATTCAGAATCACGCCATACAATATGGCGTGATAAAAACGTCTAGATCTTGAAAATTTAGTTTGAGGTGGTTTGTTTTTAAAATTTTAGATTAATAATGATTATTTTAAAATAAAAATTCATGTGCCGATATCAAACCTCTTTCTTCCATTTGCCACCAATTCATCATCTCCGGGCGCCATGCTACTCTTCCTTCTCTTTGCAAAACAAATCATGGCCTCACCAAACAAAAAAAAAATCATCCGTCCGATGACGCCGAGTTCCGCTCCGGCTTTTCGAGATGCTCGGAGGAAACCAAAATACCATCCGTCCAAAATAAATGAAGGGCGCCTGATTTGGAAGTGACTCGAGCGGGTTTGAAGGTGGCGGGTGAAGTTTACTAGAGCAGGGCGAGAGGGAGCGTACACTACCGAAAATCATGTAGTTGTCGTGTGCCCGCGGCACACGGCGAAGAACCTCTAGCACACGGCGAAGACCTTTACCGTAGGTGGCCCACGGCGAAAGCCCGACGGCGATTGCGCCCGACGGCAAAGTCCCCTTCGCCGTGTGCCGGAGCACGGTTTGCCGTGTGCCGGATCAAGCACACGGCAAACGTAACAGATGCCGTCATGTCCTTTTGCCGTGTGCCCATCATCCGAGCACACGGCGACCTATTTTGATCTTTGCCGTGTGCCCAGGGACGTGGCACACGGCGAAGATTCTCGTACTTCGCCGTGTGCCTAGTGGCGCGGCACACGGCGAATCATCTAGCTTTGCCGTGTGCTCGGTGACGTGGCACACGGCAAAGATTTGATCACTTTGCCGTGTGCTCGCATCCGGCACACGGCAAAGTGACCGGTATGAATTCCCGAGTATGGTCACTTTGCCGTGTGCCAGGCCTCCGGCACACGGCAAAACGACCATCTGCAGCCAAATTTTTTTCTGTTTTTTAACCCCGGATACCTCATTTAACATTTCAAATAGAACATATATCAAACACAGTAGAAATATATCACATCATCATCAATTCATCGCACATATCACCGCACAACACATATATCGTAAATAAAACACATATCATCCGTTTGTCTCACAACATCACAAATATCGTCACAAACAACACATAACATTCGTAGGCCGTTCAGGAGTACAACAAACCATGATTTCACGGATGTGGGTCGAAGGGTGGTGGCTCGAACGTCGGTGGGCCGAAGGGTGAGGGCTCGAACGGCGGCACTTGTGGGAACAACTCGCTGCGGGGGCAACGTAGGTGACATGTTCACCGAGGCATTCGATGCCGCCAATAGGTTCTGCAAAAAGTAGAAAAGTTTGCAAATCGGAGAATACTCATTTTAGTTAAGATTGTAAGTTTCTACAATACCTAATTCTTTAGGTTATCTTAGTCTCTAAGTAATTGTAAATTGACCAATGTTTCTTGATTACCCGATGAGTGATCGGAAACATATGAGACATAGTTGGAGGCGATGGCGGTGGTCGTCCTGCTGCCAACTCAGCTTGCATGTGGGCAATGTAAGCAAACAAATTGGCCATATCTCCTCGTTGTCGCACCGATTCCTCCTGTCGTCTGCCTTCTCTCTTCGGCGAGCTCGGCCTACAAAAGTTTCCATTGAACTGTTACAATGCGGTGATAATACGTGATTAGAAATTGAATAATTGTTTAGTGAAGCAGAAATAACCTCAAGTCTCTACACTTGAAGATCTACGACGGTCCAGCGTGGACGTATAGGCGGGGCGATGGCTGGGTCCCTCGCCCGAATCCGTGAGAGGGTGGGGCAACCGCTCGTGTCCACGGTGCCGTCGCCTATGATCAACCGGCCATGCTTTTTGTCTCCTCCCGCCCTCATGGCCACCTCGAGCATCAATAGGGTGGGCGGTCGGATCCCACTCGAGCCATAGAATTGCTTACCCACCTCCGTATATGCAGTGATACGGGAGTAGACGGAGGGGTTGCTCGTAAGCCGAAGGAGGGTTTTCGGGGTCGTAGCTAGCCCGAGTAGCCTTTTCTCGGTGGGCCATAGCCCAGCCCACGAACTTAGGACACTCGGCGCCTCCATGCGACCGGGATCTGCAAACAAAATAACAAGTTCATTACTATTTATGCATAATTATGAGATAAAACAAATAAATGACTCGCATACCCATCGAGCTCCGTACTCCTCGTTGCTAAGGCTGCCCTGGTGGTGCGATGGACCAGGCATCAACGCACGCCGGGCTCGGCCGGCGTTATGCATCTCCTCCCACTCGGGTGAGAACCACTTGTCCACTATGCGTTCCCAAGCACAAATCGTCATTACGGCACTACGGCGCGACACCTACACGGGACAAATGAGAGACGTCAAAAAATCAAATGAAGCAATGCATTAAATCGGAGATAACTCTATATTTACTCGTAAATATTGCTCCCGTGTGAGCTTCACGAGTCCTAGCCGCATCTTTGGTTATCTTCTTACGGAGGATATGGCCATAGTAGTTAATGACGCACCGAATTTGCGCCTCGTAGTGCATGTCCTTCACGAGCTTCCGACATCGGTTGTTAGCCACAACCTTAGCCATCTCCTCGTACCCTGGCTCACAAGTGTAGAATTCCTGCATGTAGACATAATGTGTTTAGTTCTTATTGCATAAGTGTACAATGAATGGAATGAATGAAGTGTAGAGCGAGAAAGACTTACCCACAATTCCGACACCACTCGATCCGCCTTGTTGACGGAGCACCCGTTGAATGCGTCGATTTGCTCGGTGGCGACGCGGTAGTGCTCCCAAGTCCACGCCGGCTCGTACCTTTCACCAATGTGAACCCGACCTAGGAAGTGCAGCTGACCAAAGCACCAAGGACGACGTTCACCTTGCGTTTATGACTACCCGGGGTGATCAATTTCCAACTCTGCGAAAAGTGATTATGAAAAAATATTAGTTTGATATTAATAAAGATTTTCATATTATCAAATGAAGGAAGTAGTTAGAAGTTACTTACGATGGCATTACCGGTCGAATAACCGGTCGCGTGGACAAAGGTATCGGCCCGTCGGGGAGTCTCGTAGGACCCCGCAGCCCACACGATGAGGCTGCTCGCTCCGTATGCTCCCCCTCTTGCTCCTCCCCACCCTCACCCTCATCCTCACCCTCCTGCCCGTCCCCCTCCTCCGACTCTCCCTCCTCGCCCTCCCCCTCCTCCGAGCCCCCTCTTCCGAGTCCCCCTACTCCTCCTCCTCCCCCTCCTCCTCCTCCTCGCCTCCGGTGGGGAAGGTGGTGCTACGGACCTACTCCGAGTCACTCAACCCTTAGCCTTACCGCCACCGCTCCCGTTGCCCCTAGTGCCACCGCTCCCGGTGCACTTAGAGCGACTCGCTCCCGCTGCCCTTGGGGCCACCCTTCCCCGACCCAAGCCTCGTGTGGACCCGAGTGGTACATCCGAGTCCGGCATCCGTCTCCTCCAAACGGACGTGCACCGTCGCTGCGGCACACCGCCCACCATCTTTGTCCGGTCACCTGGAATTAAAAAGTCGGAAAAACAGTTAGCACATATGAAATAAGTAAGACATGATTAGAAAGCATATAAAGAAATATATTATTTAAGACATAATAGTAGCTTACATTTATTAGAAATAATCATCCCAATCGGGATTAATTGGATCGTTCGATCGATCATCACTATCATACATGTCGAGATCACATTCCGGCACATGCTCGGCGGAGGAATGACCTCATGAATGCCTAATTGTAAATTCTCAAGTAATTTTAAGTCCTTCGGATTGGAAAGTACATCTCCGATGTTCTCGTCATCACCTCTTTCATCATCCTCGACGTCAACCCTTTCATTATCCTCGTCTACTTCCATTTCCATTGCTCCGGTTAGGTCTATCTCAAAACGCCCTTGTAACCCAACTTCTTGAAAGAATTCTCCGTCATATGTTTTAGGGTTCATATTGTAATCTTCATTATTTGGGACGAGTAGTCTACCGTGTGGCGATACCTCGTACACAACGTCCCACCCTAGAAGACGTTCGTCGGTTTTGCACGGGTATGAGAGATAATACACTTGCGTTGCTTGTTGAGCCACAATATAGACATCGTCTCCCGCATAGACGGATGATTGTCGAATTTCAACTAGTCCAATACTAGGTGTCCGTCGTACTTGGTTAGGATCAAACCAATGACATTTGAATACGACAGAGCTTCGGAGGTTTGCGACCAATGAATGAGAATTCGTATATTTCTTCAATTATTCCATAGTACTCGACCCCATCATCGGCTTTCGTACAAACTTGGAAATTTGTTGTCCTCCGATTGGGCCGACTTTCATCGTATCTTTTAGTGTGAAAGCGATATCCATTTACGTCATAGGCTTTGTACGACATTACCCTATATTCACATCCATTTGCTATCTCGTCTCAGCTCAGCGATCATTGACGCATCATTTTGGCTCTTTTGTTTGAACCAAGAAATGAAATCCGGCATTCCACGACCCGCGCCCTTTTTAAGAAGGGCATCAACATCTTGAGGAGTCCTGTTATCTCACCTTACTACGGGAGACGCCTAACTAGGTTACGCGATCTAACAACATTATATGAAAAGAGGGGTCCTGTTATCTCACCTTACTACGTAGCGAAGCGATGAGTCAAGGATGGCGCCTATCTACAAAGCCTCACTGCAGAAAGTAAACAAAAAAATTAGTGTCCAATAAAAATTTTGGCAGCACCTACCCTAAACAATGAGGGTTCAAGACCTGCAAAAAAACCATCGACACGATGGCCGACAACCACAACAAATTCACGATGGCCTACCCTAAACAAGCATCGACACGATGGTCGATTCATATTCATAAAGTCCATGTCCTCGATTACCTACAAACCTTTGCTTATCCGTGGCGTAGAAAGAAGGTTCGGCTCGGATGGCGTCGTGACGGGGTGGCTAGCGGGCGGCAGGGCGGCACCGCGTCGTGGCGCCGTCCACGGGGCAGCACCACGGGGCAGGACGCCACCGGCCGCGTCGCGGGGCACGGAGAGCGGGGCGGAGTGGCGCCATGGGGGACGACGACCCGGACGTGCCGGAGACCGGGCGCGGGGCCACGGACCGCCTCCTACTCTTGGCGGGTGACGGGCGGCGACCGGGCAGCGGGCGTCCCGGGGCGGCGCCACGGCCCGCCTCCTACGCCGGCCGGATGGCGGGGCCGCGGCACCGGGCGGCGCCGCGGGGACGGCAAGCGGGCCGGGGCACGGAGTCCGGGTGCCGGTCGGTGCGGCGTGAGCGGAGCACGAGGTCCGGGGCCGGCGCGAGCGGGCACGGGGTCCGGGTGCCGGCCGGTGCGGCGCGAGCGGACACGGGCCGCCGGCCGGTGCGGCGCGAGCAGAGGCGCGGGGAGGCCGGCGCGGGGCGTACGTGAGAGAGTGAGAGAGTGAGAGAAGAGAGAAGAGAGCCGCGGGCGCGTAGAGAAGATAGCACGCGTTCGCCGTGTGCCAAGATCCACGGCACACGGCAAACCACGTGTTCGCCGTGTGCCGGATCCACGGCACACCGGCAAACCCGGCTTTCGTCGTGTGCCGCATCCCGGGGCACACGGCAAAGGCTTCCCGCTTCTTTTTTTTTCACGCTTCCCGGACGGTGGTGGGCCGGGCTTTAGGACAAGTTTGCCGTGTGCCTAGGGAAGGGCACACGGCAAACATTAGACGCCTTTTTTTCACACTTCCCGGAGACTGCCGTTAGGACAAGTTTGCCGTGTGACTAGGGTGGGGCACACGGCAAACATTAGACTCTTTTTTTTCCCCGCCTACCGGACGAGTGTCGGGCCCAGGTCGAGACTGAGTTTGCCGTGTGCCTAGGGAGGGGCACACGGCGAATTTTATTTTCAAAATTATTGTTCCATAGATAATGTTTTTGTTAAATTCATTTGAAAACCTATATGGCAGTGTAAATTTTGAGCTATATGGAAGTATAAATTCATTTGAAAGTGAAAACCTATATACAAGTCCAATTTTTTTCAAAACCTACACGACCTTATCTTATCTATCTAAACCTATATGGAAGTTTATGGAAAACATTCACGTTGTACACGTCGTCCGTGACCAAATGCGTAAAAACAACTCAACTCTTTATGACATAATCGGTATATGCTAAAATTATATTATAGCAATTTTCAGAATTTCAGACATAGTATGAATTTTGTAGAATTTAAAAAGTATTTCATCCAATGATCAATGTAATGTTTCGTGAAATACGATTTTTCAAAATTTCATTAGCACTACCGCATATTGTTTTAAATTAGTATAAATATTATGAATATCATTTTGTGATGCATTTTTGTCTATTATTTCATGTACTTGCAGTTCAAAATTCACTTATTTCAAATAAATCTTGTAAACAAAATAAATTAGTTAAATATCGAAGAAATGGTGCAAAACAACCCAAATTGAAACATTGTCATTCAAACCATGTACATGAACATGAAAAATTGTTGGAGATGTGAAATTAAAAAAAACATATGTAGTTTGCCGTGTGCCATGACCAGGCACACGGCAAAATGCTCCATTTGCCGTGTGCTTGGTACCGGAGCACACGGCAAAATGCTCTATTTGCCGTGTGCCCATGCTGCGGCACACGGCAAATACCGGATGGTCTAACGGCTCGCGACAGCCGTTGTCGTCCTGTTTGGGTCGTCGTGTGTCGTGACCCGGACACACGGTGACGATGTATGTTTGCCGTGTGGCTTTCGTCCGACTCACGGCGAAAGGTAAGCTACCGTGTGTTTGTTTTATGCCGTGTGCCGCGTCTCTTGCCACACGGCATATAGGCCATTCGCCGTGTGCCCGTGACTTGGTACATGGCGAAAACTTTGATACACGGTAGCTTCTCGTTCGCCGGTAGTGGTAATCGGCACCGCGCGGGAGTTTCTATTCGCTTGGTAAGCACGGTTTTAAAAATATGAAGGTGGATTTGTGCATGCAAAGTGCATCTTCTCGTTGTTTATCTAAAGAAAGTCGTGATTTCTGGACGCAGCTTTTGCAAGTCTTTGATTGGGTTTTGGTTTCTTTCACGTGCCGGAAAGCGGCCGCGCGCCCGTCTCAGGACTGTTCTCCTCGCACAGGTAGGTAAGGTGAGGAGGAGAGTGGCCCATTTGCGCGCTGCGACACATGCGTCCTGACAGCTCCCACGACCTGTCTTCCCATTCGCCCAACAAGTGGACGGACGATCCCATGGGACCGCCTTTTGTACAGTTACTAGTACGTGTGAGTAGTGTAGAGTAAGGGTGTTACGTGTGAGTAGTGCAGAGTAAGGGTGTGTTCGTTTTCAAGTCTAAAACTTTAGAAGTTATTACATCAAAAGAATCTTATTATTTAGTAAGTATTAAATTAAGTTTAATTATAAAATAAATTACAGACCTCTAGACTAATTTACGAGACGAATCTAATGAGGTTAATTAAGTCATGATTAGAAGATGGTTACTGTAGCATCACATTAGTAAAATCTAAATTAATTAATCTCATTAGATTCATCTCGAAAATTAGCATCAATCTATCAATAGGGTTTTGTCATTAAATTAATCGAAACATTCATAAATAGTAAGATTCTCTTCGATGTGACGATCTTAAATTTTAAAGGGAAGGAACGATCAGGGCCTAATTTTTAGTTCGACAGGCATCAAACGGCGTATTGAAACAAGTGAATACTATTAGAAAAACAAAAAGCTGCCCCAAGTCTCCGCTTTTGTCGAGAAAAATAAAAAGTAAAGTTGTCGTAGGAGCGCGGTGATTGACGGCGGAATGCTGGAGCGGTTCACGTGCGCGGCGGAGGGATTCGGCGTTTGGCCGCGTGTGGTGTGGTGGTGAACAACACCGCGTGCGTGGTGGCCGGCCCGTCTCCAAGACTCGAGGTAGATTTGGCCGCGTCCCGTCCCGTCCCAACGGAAACCGGAAGCGCCGTGCAGCATGGCGGCTTCTCCCCGTTCTGAAACCGTAAACACAACGCTGCGCCGCCGGTTGCCCTGACCGTGGTCCCCTGCACCGCGATCTGCTTGCGGCGACGTGCCAGACTCCGCAGCCGTTCCCTAGCTTTGCAGTCACGCGATTGATCCAGGTTTCTTTCACTTGCTCGCGTCAACCGCACGGACGCGCGCGCGGGCCGTCCACCTGCGCCCGTCTCACTGGCTGCATCCCTGACCACTGCACAATATGGAACTTTAACTGACGAGCCATGTTCTACCTGTTGCCAACCACATTCTGGTCCTCGTGCTCCCCACGCGTCGTCGTTCCTAGCCGTTGTTTAGCTCCTCTTCCAGTCGTCTGTACTCCCAGATACTACTCCGGTGCACCACGTCGCTCGCTGCGTCACATGGCCACCACGATACGGCGCGTACGGATCGCCCAGACGTGTCGAGCAACGCGAGAGGCGTGTACGCACGCACACCCTGGGCAGCAGAGTACGGCTTCCGTTTACGTACTCCTCTCTCTCTCTCTCTCTCTCTCTCTGCTGAATCAAGGCGTAGCCTCGGGCAGCGACAGAATAATCTGATTGGCGTCTGATTGGACGAGACGCTTCTTGGAGTGTGGGGGCATCAGACACAACTTGTCACGGGGACAGGGTTTCTTCCCCGAACCAGGACGACCGTCAGCCGGCACACACCGCGGGCCCTGTCCCTCGCCTCCCATCGACTCCCCGGCGCACGGATACGTTTTGCCATACACTACACACTAGTACTGTAGTACTACCGTAGTTTGCTTGTACACAGCTGCGTTGGACTAGTATTGTACAGCCAACACCGCTGGAGAGCAATGGCGTATGGTGATGCATCAGGGATGACGTACGGGCGTGCAAGTGGGATCCTGATCGCCCGATGAGAGAAGACAGATCGCCTCCCTCGAGGGGTTCGGCTTTTCCGTCGTCCTTTTCTTGCGGGGCGCCAAAGTCTGATTGCACGCCCAGTTTTCAATTCTCACGCAGCTGACCGCGCTGAAATCGTGCGGGATTATTTTAACTCCAAAAAAAGAGCCACCATTAACAAACAATTCCGTTTCTAAGGCCAGTCTCAGATGGAGAGTGTCATCCCATAGTTACTAGAAGAAATTCTTAAGCAATCGTGCAGGTGGAGGTTACATGCTGATGACACTCATCTCTCATCCCATGACACTCCTTCTCTCTCTCTCATGCCATGTCAAGCAAATTTAATGCTTATGACACTCCCATAACACCCCCATTGAGATCGGCCTAACGAGCGAAAGGTGGCAAACCCAAACTCGTACTAACTCTGTCCCATTGAAAATGTCGTTTTTGACTTTTTAGATTTCACGTTTGACCGCTTGTCTTATTCAAAAAATTTATAAAAAAATTAAAATAAATACATTATTATTAAAATATCACTAATGATAAATTAAATTAGAAAAAAATAAATAACATTTATATAAATTTTATGAATAAGATGATGCTTAAAAGTTCAAAACGACACTTTCAATGGGACGGAGAGAGTACTCAAATTACCATGCCAGACTGGTCCCGGCATAGGAAAGGTTTTCAGTGATATAAAGAATTGACGTCATAATAATACGGATTTGCACCATAGGGAGGGCTTGTACCTATCAGAGTGGCCTCCATAGTCACCACGCCCGAATGAATGCATCCAGGTTACTACTAGGTATATAGAGAGGCCAACCTTTTTTATCGTAATACCTCATCCGATTCAGAGCTTTCAGTGACTTCCCCCATACCAACGGGAGATGATCAGCCCATCATGCTTTCCATGTTCCAAACCCTTGCTACCTTTCCGATAGATGCGCCCAGTGAGTAACTACGGCACAAGGTTAGGAAAACAAGAAGAGGCAAGGGAAGTTGGAAGAGAATCTCTCTCCATCTCTATGGGATTATTTGTACTCGGAAAGAAATCTATAGTCAAGGGGTCTTGTCACAACGAGACAGCTCTTAGTTTTGTTCGGATAGGTATACATGCACATTGTACGGATCATCTACAAAGAGATGTATGCTTTTCTTAAGGGGAAATGGCAGGTGTGGAATGATTTTAGTACTAGGTTGGAATACCACCACCACCGACCTCTACCGTCGACGGCCGGTAGCCCGCCCCGCCCGCTGCCCGCACGCCCTCCGTCTCCGGCTGCAATATTGTTCCAGTATGACCGAACGTAGAGAAGGAATCCCAGTCTATTCTCCACAAGCCATTTCTTTTATCTCCACAAGCCATTTCTTTTATCCGACTTGAGTAACCACGTTCGCTGGCCCCTCAACTATTGGAAGCGGTAGTTTGCCAAAAGTCAAAAGGAACAGCGTACCGCTATTGAATCTTGTGACCATGCAACTGTTATTGGTTTTCATTAGTCACCGACCGTTGTACCAATAATAACAGGACCGTGCCACGCAATTGCACAGCGCGCAGGAGGAAAATTCACGCAACAAAAGTTAGTGTACTACTAGTTTAATGCAAGTTACATTTTGCTGTGAAAGGCCTGTTGCCGAGCGATTACAACAGCCTAAGCATTACTTACTTTCTGGGTTGGATTTCTATGGAGTAAATTATTTATGATTTAACGATATTGTGCTTTCAGTGGTAGGCGACCGTCGACAATGAGGTGTCACTGACTTCGTCAACTCAAAATGTTGTCAGCTCAGTCTTCGAAGATGCTCATAAGATAGGATTTGCGTACGTGTTCATAGACGTGACTGCGCATGCATTACATACTCCATAATATATACTATAAAAGGAGTAAACTGCATTGGTAGCCCTTAAACTTGCTCTCTAGTATTATCTAGGTCCATAAATTTATAAATTACACCAACACATCTCTAAACTTGTCTCATGGTATCATCTAGGTCCATGAACTTGCGCAAAAGGCACTAACATATCCTCTAGCTTGTCATATCATATCATTTAGGTCCAAGTTTCTATTATGACTATGGTTTACAAAACCATAGAAATTGAATTGGTTTCCATGAAAAACGGAAAACAACTCTGGTTGGTTTGAGCGAGTCGCGGGTTTCACCGAAATCCTAACATGAGCACTGTCACAAAAATAATTTTTTTCTTAGTTTTTTTAATTATTTTCTTCAAAAAGTAATACTAAAGAAGTTCATTTGTTAACCTGAGTATGATAGAAACATGCATATGTGGCATGCCACGGATGCTCTTAGCCTCATTTTCCACTCCATATGGCATCTTCACGCTCTATAGATCTAACATATTGTAATTTTTTTATCATTATTCTTACTGTAAATGATCAAATAATGACATGTGAAATGCCCCATAGGTAGATTTATAACTTGTAATAAAAGTGTGGATCTATATGACACCAAAAAATAAGTTTAAGAATGCGTTTTTACATCTTAGAAGTTTAGGGACCTACATGACACCGTTAGACAAGTTTAGAGGTGTGCTTGTGTAATTTGCAAGTTCATTGACCTAAGTAGATGATACCTGAAAAAAGTTTTAATAACCGTTAGTGTACTTTACTCAAAAAAAAGTTTACGTTTTACTCGATATTTCCATTATTACTGGTACTAGCTGGAGAGCCCAATTCCGATTTCTCTTCAAATTCGATCACGTTCTCTCTGGGTGCATGTACCGAGCTGCAGAGGTCAATTCACTGCGAACCTCTCACGTCGTAAGATTAATTGGTGATAGCTACGCGTGTACAGTACACCATTTCCGAGCTAAACACGCATGAATGTTAAGCGTCACCAGCCACACCACATGGTAATTTTTTTTTTGCCGCCTACCTCAAAGAAATGGGCTTTGGTTTAAGAATCTTGTTTTGTTTCAATATAGTACTCCAGTAGTATTTGCTCCAAGTCGTCTAAAGATACTACGTACAAATTATCTCTTTCTTTTATGCAAGTTGCTAACATGCAAATTGCTTTTTCCTGATTGAAACATACGGCAAATCTCTGACCGCAGCTGTGAGTTCCCGAACCTTGATTCTCAAGCCTCACATTGTACTTTTGTTTAAGCTTGGAAAAATTACGCAACAGCCGTATCTTTTTTTTTCCCTTACAAGTAGAAATCTGAATTTATAGCAATCCCCGCTACACTTGCCATTTTGAAGTGTACACTATCTATAGTAGTCCCTGTTAGACTTTGATATTTGTTTCAGTAAATGTGGAAGTATGTCATCCCCAGTTCACCTCCCTATCTTGAATTCTTGAATATATCAAGAGGAAGAAAAGGAGGAATCAAATCTTCGTTGCGTCTGTATATAAAGAAAGAATTTACCTATCTACGTCCGTAATCTGGTTCTTGCTTATCTAGCGAATCTGAATCAGGAAGAACATGCCCAGGAAGAGGATAAGCTTTCCATCGCTGCGGTGATTAGTGCCCAAAAAAGCCATTGCAGGCACGCTAATAATATCCTGAACCATAAATCAATCGATGTCCAAATCAGGATCAGGATAAGACGATCTGCTGCCGCGAATCGGGCCAGGCAGGCGCACGAGGGCCCCGGCGACGGGCTTCCCCAATTCGCCGGGCAGTCGCCGCCGTTGGCCCGTCGCCCTGTCCCCCGCCTTCCGTTTCCTTTCCTTTCCTTGGGCGTCAAACCAACCTACAGCGATTGCGTCTCGAAATAAAAAAAGAAAGAAATCCTACTACAGCGATTGCCGCTCCACGTCGGCGCCGCGTCCTCCCACCAACCCCACGTGCATCGCCCGGTGACCCGTGGGCCCACTCCCACCCCATTCGTCGCCCCACCAGAGAAGGAAACCCTTGCACCCCGCAGACCGACTGCCTACCACGCCGACGCGCGGGCCCGGGAGTCGCTGGCCCCACCGGAGACTGTGGTCTATAAAGACGGCGTGGTGCCGCACGGCTCCTCCAATAGTCCAACGCCGGCGAGGACCCGTTGCGCTGTATAAATAGCGGCGCTCTAGTACCGGAGACCTTTTTTCCGCTCCCCCATTTCAGCCTACCCGCGGGAGCTATCGCCTCGAGATTCGCGCGCCGTGTCCTCTGCTCCGAGCTGCAGCCGCTGCGCCACCTCCCCCTCCCCTCTCCTGCCCCTATCGCCTCCGCGCCCAGATCTCTCGCTCGCTCGCCGGCGCCCGGGCTAGATCTGGCCGGAGCGAGGAGGCGGAGGCCGGTAGGGGGTTGGTGAGCGTCCGGGAGCGGGAGAGGGGAGGAACGCGCGCGCCCGGGCGGCATGGAGCTGGCGGTCGGCGGGGGATGCGGCGGTCGGCGTCGCACACCTCGCTGTCGGAGTCGGACGACTTCGACCTCTCCCGGCTGCTCAACAAGCCGCGGATCAACGTCGATCGCCAGCGCTCCTTCGACGACTGCTCGCTCAGCGACGTCTCGCACTCCGGCGGCTACGGCCGCGGCGGCGCCTTCGACGGCATGTACTCGCCGGGGGCGGCCTACGCTCGCTCGTCGGCACGCCGGCCTCCTCCGCGCTCCACTCCTTTGAGCCGCACCCCATCGTCGGCGACGCGTGGGAGGCGCTGCGCCGCTCCCTCGTCTTCTTCCGTGGCCAGCCTCTTGGCACCATCGCCGCCTTCGACCACGCGTCCGAGGAAGTCCTCAACTATGACCAGGTGTGTTCTCACTCACCACGCGTCGTAATTCCTATTACTAGTACCGTAATTTCTCTTGCCTCCAACCCTGTAGTAATTCTCTGTGCTTATCCGATTTGGGGGAACATGGCGCCAGGTGTTCGTGAGGGATTTCGTGCCGAGCGCGCTGGCGTTCCTGATGAACGGCGAGCCGGATATCGTCAAGAACTTCCTTTTGAAGACCCTGCTGCTGCAGGGCTGGGAGAAGAAAGTCGATCGGTTCAAGCTCGGGGAGGGCGCCATGCCGGCCAGCTTCAAGGTGCTGCATGACGCCAAAAAGGGTGTCGACACCCTGCATGCGGATTTTGGGGAGAGTGCGATTGGTCGGGTTGCCCCGGTCGATTCTGGTTTCTGGTGGATCATACTCCTGCGGGCGTACACAAAATCCACCGGGGATATGACGCTGGCGGAGACACCGGAGTGCCAAAAGGGATGAGGCTCATATTGAGCCTGTGCTTGTCTGAGGGCTTCGACACGTTCCCAACATTATTATGTGCTGATGGTTGCTGCATGATAGATCGCAGAATGGTAAGCTATTGACTTGTCTTTTGTCTTTCAGTGGGTTATGAGTCTATATTTAGCATTTGTATTTCTGTGCTTATTACAGAATAAATATTTAGCACGTCTAAGGAGTCTTTTTCACTTCCTTTTGTCTCTAGGGTAGGGATGGTTTATTCTTAGGTTTAGTGGTGTGGTTATATTTCTAAATAACTTTCGGGTTTCAACTCCTCTAGTTATGTTTGTTTGTTTCCTGTCATGAATATAAGTCATTCTACGTTGTGGTTTCCATTCATATATCTTTTCTTTATTATAGAGCTAATGTTTGACATTGTCGATAACCAGTCTATGGTTGCCACATTTACCTGTTTTTACACATTTTGATGTTGACTTCATAGCTTGAGTAATGACATGAGATTAGTTTATTATTGTGGGTCATGATGTCTTAGACCTGGCTGTTGTCAGTTTAATTGTTTGAATGTGATATGTAATTTTCTTTCTTCGTTTCATATGTATCATAATATTTATTATGTCATCGTTATAAATTTTTTCTGCTAAAAGTGCAATACCTAACATATTTCTTGTTTGATGCTGAATTTGCTTACAAAGTTACAATATGCATAAAACATGAATTGTTGTTTAACATCTAGTTGTTGATAGAGGTGCATATAAAATGATTCATTTGGTTCAGAATGATCTTGAACTACATGCCAATCTGAGAATTGTTTGTGATCATTTGGTTCAGAATGATTCATTTGGTAGTCCTCCTTGTATGCATGCCAATTTGAGAATTGTTTGTGATTATAAACTCTAAACTGCTTTACTGATTATTGAAATGCCATTTTGATTTCAACTTAATCTCAATTGTAGGGTGTGTATGGCTACCCCATTGAAATCCAAGCTCTTTTCTTCATGGCACTTAGGTGTGCTCTTCAAATGCTTAAACATGATAATGAAGGGAAGGAATTTGTTGAGAAGATTGCTAGTCGCCTTCATGCTCTAAGTTATCATATGCGGAGTTATTTTTGGCTTGATTTCCAACAGCTAAATGATATCTATCGTTATAAGACAGAAGAATATTCTCACACAGCTGTCAACAAGTTCAATGTTATTCCAGATTCTATTCCGGACTGGTTATTTGATTTTATGCCTTGTCAAGGTGGTTTCTTCATTGGTAATGTCAGTCCTGCAAGGATGGATTTTCGTTGGTTTGCACTTGGAAACATGATTGCCATACTTTCATCTCTTGCGACACCTGAGCAATCAACGGCCATAATGGATCTTATTGAGGAGCGTTGGGAGGAGCTTATCGGTGAAATGCCTCTGAAGATTTGTTATCCAGCTATCGAAAACCATGAATGGCGAATAGTGACAGGTTGTGACCCCAAAAACACTAGATGGAGTTATCACAATGGAGGATCGTGGCCAGGTTAGCAGTCTTTGCATTAATTAAGATTGGATATCCTCAAAATATTCTCACAGCCGAATATATTAAGCAGTAGGGTTATAGTTTGAGTAGATATGTCCTATAAATTGATATATTCTAATTCTCAATTATTCCTTTTTTAGTGTTGTGAGAAAGGCCTCTATTGTATAATTTACCCTATTTCTGTTTTGCAATAGTACATGGGTTTTGCTTGGTAGGTTGCATAATTCTTTTAATCCTGATATTTTCATTGATGTTCTAACTTTCTGATATTCTTCTAGTAGAAATTTGCAATGAAATGTTTACTAGCTTCATAATTCTTCGTGATGCTTATGTCACTCAGCGATGAGTTGTCACTCAAATTATGTTGTTTATTTTTTGCAGTTCTGCTCTGGCTCCTGACTGCAGCCTGTATCAAGACTGGACGGCCCCAAATTGCAAGAAGGGCAATTGACCTAGCTGAGAGGAGGCTATTGAAGGACGGTTGGCCAGAGTACTACGATGGGAAACTCGGGCGGTATATTGGCAAGCAGGCAAGGAAATTCCAGACATGGTCTATTGCCGGATATTTGGTCGCCAAGATGATGTTGGAGGATCCATCACATCTTGGCATGATTTCCCTGGAAGAGGATAGGGCGATGCTGAAGCCTGTTTTGAAGAGGTCTGCGTCATGGACAAACTAAGATGTCGACGAAAACTTTTAGGGAAGCAAAGTCAGTTGCAAACACAAATTCTTCGGGCGGCACTTATCTGCTGACCCCTTCCTTTGACTTTCTGAACCAGAAAAGGTTTGTTTTCTCTAGATTCCTCAATTGTACAACGTCTCAGCTCATTGCCTGAGTTGGAAAGAAGCGATTGCAGAATGAGCCATTTGTTTTCAATCCCTCGTTGTAAGAAGATACTCTGATTCTTGTTTGGGTCATCCTCAGTTATCAATCTTTTTGGTTGGACTCAGCTATGTTGTATCAGTTGACTATACTGATGAGTAGCTGATTCCAGCTCCCCTGTGAGCTGAAGAATTGGTATTCTAACGAATAAAGCTCATTCTTTTATGCATGGTTACATGCCTACATCCGATTACGTCCACTTGCAGCCTGTCCTGTCCTTTGAAGACAAGTCATACGAAGTGTGCGTTGTGTATCTCTCTCTTTTCGACAGAAATTTCGAGTTGTTCTTGTGTCGAAGAAAAGAAAACATGCAATGTCTCCTATACATTGCACGCTTGCGGGGTGTCCAGACGAGGATTGCTCTATGAAGTCTCGTATCTCGTATCTGTTTTCTAAATTTGAGATTAGTAACGTACGTTTCAAATGCTGGCCGCCTCACTAGACTGTCAAACTTTAGTTATTCAGTCTGAATTTTCTTTTTTTGAACGTGAGATTTTTTTATCTTTTAGAACGATTCAGTGGGGAGATAAAACGGTTATACTAAGTGCGACTAAAAAAACGGTAATACTGACTGCTGTAACTTAACAAGTAATCATGTTTTTCCCGTCAATGGATCAAAACAAAGGCACCGATCGGAATCGATTTTTGGCTGCAGCTGTTGGCTGTGGGTACTGTAGCGCAAGCACTAGCTACAGTGCCAGCAGCAAACAGCAAAAATCTGCAGCGATCACAGCCAAAATCATCACTGGAAGGTGGAGGCCCAACTATACCTTTGCACAGCTCATTCCCAGCCCATTTGATCTGCCCAGCGTCCCCATTGATCAACTAGTCCTCCTCCGTGGACGAGATCCCGATCTCGATCCTCACCGCGCCATGGACGCCGCCCCTCCCCACCGTCTCCGCCTCCGGCAACCGATGCAGCCGCGCCGGGACTCCCCGATCTCTCGATACCCTACGACCTTGCCACGAGGGGGCAGTGGCAGGCGCTCCTCGCCCACATCTCCCACCCATCCCACGCCCCGCACCCGCACCACCGCCTCCTCCTCTCCGCGCTCTCCGCCCTCTCCCTCGCCAAGCTGCGCCGCTTCCCCGACGCCGCCGCGCTGCTCGCCTCCCTCCACCCCGACCCCGCCTGCCCACCGCCGCCGTTCCTCATTCGCCTCCTCCATGCCGTCCTCCCGCTCTTCCTCCCCGATCGCCCTCTCGGGCTCGACCGCCTCTACACTCTCCTCTCCTCCGTCCGCGCCCGCCCCGATGCCGGGCACCCTGAGTGGCGCCGCCGCGACGTCCTCGTCGCGTCTCTCCTCGCCGCCGACCACCTAGCCCACCGCGAGTTCGATGTGGCGCTCGCGCTCCTGGCCGACATAGCCGCCCGCGAGCCGGACAACCCGGTCCTCCTCTCCCGTCTGGCCTACGCGCATATGCAGATCGGCAACCTCGCAGCAGCCTCTGCTACCTTCCGCCACGTGGAGTCCGTAGCCGCTGCCGCGACCGACCCCGCGCAGTACGCGAACCTCCTGGCCCGCAACCGCGCGATGGAGTGCATCGTGGGCAAGGACTACGCGGCGGCGGTGCGGGAGTACGAGAGCTGCATAGAGGCGGATCCCGCAGACGCCGTGGCGCTGAACAACAAGGCACTGTGCCTCATGTACTCGCGGGACCTCGGCGACGCCATCAAGGTGCTCGAGGGCGCGCTCGAGAGGGTGCCCACGGCGGCGCTCAATGAGACTGTGGTGGTCAACCTGTGCAGCATGTACGAGCTCGCCTATGTCAACCATGGCGAGGTCAAGAGGACTCTCGCCGAATGGATTGCCAGAGTTGCCCCGGACGACTTCGACACCTCCTGCACGCGAATGTAGGAGGTAATGCTTGTAATTTTTAGCTTTGGTTGTTGTACACCATGGGAAGCTTGGTATGTGGCACACTGGAATTTGACTTCCATGTCTATTGATATAACTGATTTCTTTGGTGGCAATGGAAGTTGTGAGGTACATCTGGTATACATGATTAATAAGAATGAAGGAATTGTATGAGCGGACAGCATGTTCTTATGATCGTACTCGTGTAGAAGTATAGAACCAATGGTTTCTCTTTGCTGATTGCATCCAACCTCAGTGGTCACAAATGTTTATCCTTGCTGATATGCTGATAGTGTGAATCATGCTGAACTTGGTGGCTATGCTTGATATGGTGAGTGTTTGCACAGCGTAACCCCATGATGGAATCTTGTAAACTGCTGGGCATATTTGCTTGCAGAACCAAACTAAGATAGGATAGGAGAAATGATCATATTTTGATAATGCTGCATAGTAGCAGCGCATGTTCTTTCAACTGTAATATGGGATGAAATATTATGTTCTCCTGTAGTTGACTGAGTTCGAGGATGCAGGTGTTTGCTCAAAGGAATACAATTATTTGATTATTAGCAGCATATTTTTCTTGCAAATGTAATGTAGTTCTGCCTGTCGGTTCGTACTATTTGGAAGCTTGGATGCAGGTGTTCCTCGTAGGAATACAGTTATTTGATTAGAATTCATTTGTAACCCTGCTTGAGGATTTATGGTCAGTTGGTCATGCATCTTGTTAATGCGTGAGCATTTGCCTTTTATTTTTTCTGCTGTGGGAATATCTTCTGCAAAGCTTTTTACAATTCGTGCAAAGTTGATATAATTTGGAAAGGTTTATGCCTGTTCTATTTTTGCTACTGAATAGAGATGAAGAAACAGAGAAAAGCGGGGATACATTCTACATCTGCTATGTAAAGGGGATTATGTTGTTTGTAGCATCACCCGGATACCAGAAGGCTTCAGTAAAATGAATTGCCATCCATTCAAACATGGAACAGTGAGCCATGGTATGAATGGTGCTGAAAATTCGCAGCATGTACATAGCAGATGCCAAATTGCACCATGGACAACCCGGTTTAGTAGACTGTATAGCACAGGCTGTTGAATCTTAATAATTGTTTTTATTACATTCTCAAGATTCATGATAATTACAAGAGCAAAACATTGAACAATGTGTTAATAAATTCATTGAATCTTATTCTGATTCGTAAGCTCACCAACTTGACAAGAGATCATCACAAGAGAAGCACGTAGCAACCAAGCCTTAGAGGCTGCTTGGTTGCTGCCCTCCCAGCATCAAGCATGCATCATAGCCTAGGCGTCCAAAATCAGACGCCTGAGAATGCTGCACAACTTTCTCAGGGGAGCAAGCAAGTAGGCCCTTAATGAAAAAAAAACACTAAAACTGCAAGTCCTCAACGTATGTTTAATAAAGATAACAAAAGCTCCTATCGCCCCTTCAAAAATCTTCTGCTGCCTCATGAATACTTATAATTTAAGCTTTCGGGAATAAATGTCACACTCTCAGTCTTCATGGGCCCGTGGTCGGAGATTCTCCTCACCTTGTCCAGAAAAATACATTAGAACAACAAGAACGGCGACCAAGAAGATGAGAATGTACAATGCATTAACACCCAGCAGTGTTGGAGTGCCACGACCCACTCTCTTCTTCATTGTTCTCCCTGCTCTGTACCCTTCAAGAAAACGACTAATCTGGGAACCATAGTCACCTTCTTCAAGCCTCTCCGAACCCTCGACCTTTAAAAAGAAGCATTTCAATAAATCATGTTGGAAAGGTAAATAGACAAGCAAGATGCAAATTTCGAGTTTATCTACTGTTGGACACATGAGTTTTACTTGCAAGGTGTAAGCAAATGTAGTATTGAGATCATTTAGGAAAATAGTGGCAGTATGGGAATTATATTCAACATAGAAAAAAATGCACGGCAGTACCAAATGTGATGTATGTAAATAAAGTTTTTGTTGAAGTACAAATTAATTTATAATCTGGTGATATGTAATATTGACTTATTGTATAAAAAAATAACAGATGCAAAACATCGAAGAATTTGTTCTACTTACAACTTCATACTCCTCTTCTTCTTTATCCCATACAATCATCTTTGGCAGCTGTGAGCTCTTCGAAACTTCAAAAGTCTCAGTGAATTCCTCCCACTGCTCTACTCCCACATATCCAAAGACTAAATCATGATTTGCATTGGCTGCAGACCTCAAAACCTTAATCAACTGTGGACACTTTTCATCCGATTCATCGTCTAAAATCGTAAGAACAACCTTTCTCTCATCATCATCCAATAGCTTCATAGTCTCTTCATTGATAGGCACAGTTAAAGGCAGTAGGGACTGGCGTATAAAGTCTTCGAAAAAGGATCCTGCATCTGCACGCAGAGCAAGTATTGACATGTGCTGTCAAGCCATGAATTAAAAATGCATGTGTTTTGTCTTGTTGATTCATAATATTAATTTACAAGTGGATAACATATATATAACACCTGAAAAACAGAAACCTTGCCATAGATTGTCCACACGCTGAACCACACATATCACAAAATCATATACGAAAGGTTATCCCTAAAATACCTTCAAATGGTCCATAGAATACACTCTGTTCATTATATTTTGGGTTCTGAGAAACTAGTGCAGGAACCTTGTCAAAATCATATACATCCATCATATCGTCGGAGAAATCCTTTGCTACCGAAAACCATGCCTTTTTCTTGTACTTTGCTCCATATTTCGCAATCAATGATTCCTCCACCCCAAATCCGATGAACAATGGAAAGCTGACGCCAGCAGCCTCAACAAAGCCTTTGATTGCCGAGTCCGACTCAAGAACAGAAACATCGGGTGCAACAAGCTTCTTAAGGTTCTCAATGAGCACCTCAGCCTTCCTTGATCCTGTGTACTCAGTGGGAACTCCATGGTCGAAAAACATCAAAGTAGGGAACCCACTGTATCCAGAGAAACAAAAATATAAGGTATTTGTGCATAGTCATCTGATAACTGTACAGCCCAACTGAAGCAGGTCCCTACTTTATTTTATATTTGGACCGGAGCTTCTTGTACTTATCAGCATTTACTTTAGCGATCACGATGGGCGTAGCTAACCCAGACAGCACCGGAGCAGCCTCATCCAGCTGCAATAGACATATGGAGCAAAACCTCATCAGTTCAGTCACAATTGAGGCTGCCACAGGATTAAAAGATAACATTTTACATTTTCCCAGTATAACTATAGTAGTGAAAGTAGAAGGGGTTGCACTATCAGCCTAACAGTCATCCACATCTACTAGTGAATCTATCACGTGGGAGCACGGGCAGATAGCCCTCCTTGCTTAATTCCGCTCACTTCGGTTTAGACAGTTAGACAGTTGTAAACAGCAGACCAGCTGGGTAGCACGGTAGGCCAAGGCCTACCCAAGCTTTTTCAATTTCAGTGAAGATCTCAAATTATGTTTGAATTTCGTATGCCTATTGATCTACTACACTTTCTGCCTACCCTTACAAAATTTCTTGGGTCCGCTAGAGGCGGCAGGGGGCGCAGGTAGCAGAGGACAGGCGGGCGGGATGAGTTACCTGCGGGGCGAGGCGCTTGCAGTGGCCGCACCAGGGTGCGTAGAAATCGACGAACAGGTAGTCGGCGGCGCGCACCGCCGTGTCGAAGTTGCTCTCGTCTAGCTCCAACACGCTCCCGTCCCGGGGATCTCGAACTCCGCCGGTTCCCCGCCACTCGCCGCGCAGCTCTGCGGCCACAGAACGCAGAAGAGGAAAAGGAGGAAAAGCAGCAGCCGCTGCCGCGGAAGCAAGAGCGGCTCGCCGTCCGCCATCAGCGTTCGCTTGATTCGATCTCGTCTGCCCTTCGGAGTGTGAGTGTGTATTGCACTGCACATGGACGTCCACGCCTCTGTTTCAGTTTGCAGGGCTACCACCAAACGCCGTTGACTGTGTCATTGATAACCGTAAACGCCTTGAGAAAGCGTAAATGTGAGTCAGTAAAACCTGTACTAGTAACTCGTGTAGTGAGTAGTGGCTTAGAGCATCTTCAGGTCAAAACCTCTCACTAAATTAAATAATTAAAGATTAATCTGAAATTTCATCTTCAAAACAGAGCTTCAAAACTATCTCTATATTTATTTCCTCTTAAAACCTTCTTGTTTGTAGCTAGAAACAAGGGGGAAAATCGGGATCCTAATTCTTCAATTTTCAAGAGAATTAATGTTGTCATGATCCAATCAAAAGTATTATTGATTTATTCTTAGGAAGAACTGTTTTAGGGGAGAAGAAGAATTGTCCACAATAATTTTTGTATTGCTACCAAAAACATGCTTTGGGGTAACTGTTTTAGGAGCTCTTCCGAGAGAGTGTTTGGAGCACTTAGTTATCTACTTTCTCTGTCCCAAATTACTTGTTGTTTTAAAAAACGAGAATGAGAGAGATAGAGATAAGAGATGTATTGGGAAGAGATGAAGGTGTATTGGGATACGAGGATGACAATTAAATTGAGAAATTTGGATGAATCTAGAATGACAAGTAAATTGGGACGGAGGGAGTAACTACTAGGCAATAACTAATTGTTAGTTGAATAACTATTAGCTAACTAATTATTAGATGGAATTGTTTGAAACCTCTACCTAGTAGGTTGTAGCGAGAACTATTGGCTGGGTTGAATTAACTATTGAGATAAAAATTATCTAGATAATTCATTAACAATTAACTGAACTATTATTTAGAGTGTAAAATTACTAGAGATAAGTTTAACAACTAACTAGTGGTTCCAAACAGGCTCTAAACATCGTAAAAAATATCGTTCCTAGTAGATACGAAAGAATCCTTAGAACCCTACGTCGCACTCGCACCTTAACTGCCATATACAAAATTAGGCATTATTTCTCTCATAATATTGAGTGCAAAAATAAACTCTTTAAAGCATTCTTCCGCTCATACACTCCTGTAAGCACCGCAGTTGTACATGAACAAGCTCATTAGTCTAGATACTACAAGACGCTACAGTGGCTCCCTACAGGCAGCATAATTTGCAACATATTTAGATTTGTTGTAAGCACCGCAAGTAGTGATGATACGATGATAACTCACAAAAATCTTTCTGCATTCAAAGCTAAAACAAACACAAAAATCTTTCTGCATTTAAGGCTAAAACAATCTCCAGCACACACATTAGCATCTTGATTTGGACACTCGTCAGGTACCTCAGCTCCTCGATACATCAGCAAACAGCCATGCAAATGTGTAGTTATAAAAGAAAGAAAGAAAGCAAAACCATACAAAAGAAAGAAATAAACCCATGCCGCACTTTAGAGCACTGACAACATAAGTAGAGGTAATGTTGTTCACAACTCAGTCCAGATAAAAAAATATAGTCGTGTTAAGCAAAACAAAAGAATGGTATTTGACAATATGGTTACTCGTGCAGGTTGATAAAGTTCAAGCCATCATGTTCATGTATTATTAACAGAAAAATGGTATCCCTATATCCAGTGCCAACAAGATAATGTTAACCTGTGGCGAAAGAAAATAACAAGAAATGATCAATGCAAGACCAAAGCTTTAGTCCAAACTTCTCGTAGTGCATTGGGGGTAAGAAGAAATATCATCTCCAGCGTTTCAGTTATCCAGAGGCCGTCTTCTTCTGCTGGAAAGCAACTGCATACACAGGGACTCCAACACCAATGCCAACAGCAGCCAACACGGCGAGGGACACCTTGAGCTGCTGGTGCTTCATCCTGTGCAGGTTGTACATGTGCTTGGCATGGACATAGTATGGTTCATCATGTGCATGAGCACCCATCCTCCTTACACCAGTGGAATGGAATCCACGAGAAGCTAAGAGATACAACAGCAAGACATATATAAGTAAATCAAAAGTAATTAGCTATATCACACATGAAGAGGACAGCATGAAGAACTTGGAAATATGAAAATATCAAATTATACCAAGCTGCGTCCAACACGAGTACAGACAACATCTGCATGTTGCAATTGCTATGACAATTCTGGAGATTTTGCACAGAAACAAAGGCATTCACGTGACAATGACAGAAACATAACTAACTTAGCAGAAATTTTGCACAGAATCGATACAATTGACATTACTATTCATTGGACAAACTAATGATGGATCCACAAATTAATTACATGAGCACATCAGCATTTTAACTTTGAAGATTATCTTTAATAAAAAAATCATGTCAGTTACTTTTCCATGAATTCACAATCACCACACATTCATAGAAATCACAATGGCTACAGCCACTCCACATAATTACTACACAACCATTGTGATTTTCCTGTTGACCTATGTGGTCACACACTCACACTAGAAATAGCAAAACCACCCATTACAGCAGCACCTCAACTGGAGATTGAAAGGTACATATAGAGCAAAGGGGTTCAAATTAGCAGTGGAACTATTCAAATCTACAACAGTGCATGTAAACTGATTACCCACTAGAATCGGAGAACTATAACTACTGAATGGTAAAACGCAAAATTACTCTGGCTGTAGATACCGGAAACCATCAAACGACAACATAACACATTTAGGAAGTAGTATTTTCCACCCTTATCACGCTAGGACAATGGGAACACCTACGAAATTTTATTACATAACACAGAACCTGAGCAGTTCAAATTTGGCCCCCAAAATGATGGCAGTTTACAACAACGGAGGGAAACTGAACATGTTACCCCAGATTCATCTCCATGCGTTCACCGAACCACACTAGACTACTGGCGCTTCCTATGGCCTCATATTGACTTACAGGCTAAGCACAACATGCGATGATTCAGCAACAAGTTTTAGAACCCGCATTTGCACTTGTGACCTTTGCCACAAAACCTCCAAGCCAGATCGAGCACCACGGTGCAGCGGAAAATATCTATTCATGAATCAAATATCTTTTTTCTTTCAGTGAAGAATGACCAGATCTAGGAAATGGGATCGCATCAGGAAGGAACCCCGATCGGAACGAGGCGGGGGCCGCGGGGCCATAGGGGAAGGTAACGAATCGCGGGTTTAAGACTTACCGGGAGCCGAGGCCTGAGCGCATGAGGCGAGGAGGCGGAGGCCGGAGTGCACGCCGCGGTTGAGCGCCATGGCCGTCTGCTCCTCTCTTCCCGGCGGTGGGGTGCGATTGGGCGGCGTGTGCGAGCACAAGAGAAAATGGAATATGGAAAGAGTCAGCCGAAATTAGGCTGAAGACTGCTCTCGCACACGCCGCGTGGGCTTGTGCCTGGGCCGGGCTAATGTACTGCCATAGAGTATCGGCCCGTCGAGTTTCAAGCATCGCGCTTTAAGATCCACAGATATGAGAATTTTGAACTTTTAAATTTATTTTACCTAAAACTAGCAAAGTATTCATAAATTTAATCATAAAATAAGAGTTGATATATAAGAAAATAATTTGTTTCATGGTCATTCTAATAATATCATTCTTATTCGTAGGTTGTGTATAAAGGATAGTGGCACAAAGTCTGTATTTACGTTAGATATTTTTTTTCGCGAACACGCAGGAGAGTTGCGCGTCTTCTTTATTAAGAAGGGGAAACCGAACTAAAGGAACAGCCTAACAGAGTAAGCTAATCACCAGTTTGTAGTAGAAACAACACAACAGCACACACACGGCAATCGCCACGCGAGGATACAGCTGGACACCGTGCTAGCTTCGCGCGTCCATCAGGCGTCGTAGTTGCTTAGCCCCGGCCGACAACCAAGCCCGTGCCTCCTCCTGGATCTCGAGCAGAAGGTGGGCAGTTCTTGGGGCGACTCCATCGAATACCACCCGATTACGGAACTTCCACAGTTGCCAGGCAATGAGGATGGTCATGGTGTTGAAGCCTTTACGGTCTTCCTTTCCAGATCCTGCAGCTCGCTCTTCGCCACCATTGGTGGAAACTCTCCTGTGGGCTTTGTGGTGCAAGCGTGCCCTTGCCAATCCATTGAAGACCACAAAACCAAATTTGCCGAGAGAACACACATCCTGTTAACAGATGGTCAATCGTTTCTTCCGCCTGGTCACGGAACGGGCATGAATCCGGGTGTGGCAGTCCCCGTCGCTTCAGTCGATCTGCAGTCCAACAACGATTCCAGGATGCTAACCATATGAAGATTTTAGCCCGGAGGGGAGCCTAGGAGCGCCATAGTCGTTTGAACGGTTCAAACTCAATTCCTCCGACAAAAAGGCGTTCGTAGGCTGATCTTGAGGTGAACTCGCCTCGAGTGCGATGGCAGCCATAGATGTTGGTCTGGCTGATCCGAGTCCATGACTGTTTGGTTGACGATGCCCTCCAGTTGCAGGAGTTGCCATGCCGCCAGGACAGGTAGGCCTCCAATAATGTCTCGGTGCCAGGAGCTGCCTTCTAGCGCGTCCCGGACAGAGCGTGTTTGCCACCCCCAACGACACACAAAGGGCATGAGATCTGGGGCGAGCTCCGCTATTGCTTGGCCATGTAACCATCTATCACTCCAAAAAGGGTGTTCCGACCATCTCCCACCATCGTAGCCACTGATACCCGAAAGAGCGCTTGCACCGGCTTGGGAGCTTGGATGCGTGACAAGTTCCAGGGCCTGTCGGGCTGGGTCTTCTCTAGCCATAGCCACCGCAATCGGAGGGCCCATGTCATGGCTTGCAGATCATGCACCCCTAGACCTCCGAGGGGCTGCTCTATTTTCTGTTTGACAGTTAATGGCAACCAACAGAATTATGGAGCTATTTGGTTTATTACACATGAATCTTACTTAACTTTGGTGTTTCCAAATCACGAGCACTACCAAAATGCAGGTGGTAAAACGTTGTTTGGTTTATAGCCTTACCAAATGGCGAGCGCATATGAAGAAAACTATGTTTGGATTGCTACCGTATCAAATCTTGCCAAACGTGCATGTATGACATGTGGCACCTGCATCTCATAATTACTTTTTAAACAAAACATAAGTGACTCTTATTTTATAGATTTAGTTGCAAATAATTAACGAAACAAATATTGGGAAAACTAGATGTGTGGTCTAACTGTTTAAGAGATATAATCGTTTGACGGTAGTTAGTCAACAAATTTTGGACTCCGTGTCTTCAACGGGTTGCTGCCACCTAGCACAACAAATATTTCTCTCACTTACCAAAATACAGGCAATCCATTTTCTTCGATGTTGTTCATGCCAGCATCGGCTGCCGATGCCAAATTCTTAAGGGTGAGTCAAATTTGGAGTAGAACCAAGCGACAGCCAAATTTCATGGGTGCATCAAACTTTGGAAGGGCCAACATTGGTAGGAAACCGAATATACCCTTATTACAATGACATTTCAACTTCCATTTTTTTAAAGAAAGAAGTTAAGGCATGCTAACTTTGTTTTTTTTTTTTTGAAACACATGCTAACTTTGTTGACATCACCATTCGATGCCAAATTGCCGGCACCATTTCCTCACAGATGATCGGGTCAGTTCCGTGGTCTGTGTGCTGTTCAGGTTGGTAACGAGACTCATTATTTGGATTCTGTTGTCATCAGTCGGCCATACTTCTCGCGTGTACTTTGAACAGTTTTGTACAGTGTACTAGTGTCCTATTGTATTGTATTATTGCATAATGCCTTGATGACCAACAAGCAAGTCGGATGAACTGTTGCTTGTCGCTCCAATGCTTGAACACTTCAATACTATACAGCATATCCGACTGTGGCAACTACATTTAGGTAGCATAGTTTGTACTGACTGCATTTAGTAACCAACATTCCCTCTACCATTCTTTCTTTCTTTTGTTTTAATTGGAAAGGGATTTTTCCTTTTACTAAGGCCTTGCCGGTCTAAAGAACTGAGTGTGTTACTCGCATGCAGATCTCCTGTGGAGAACCCTGATTTTAGTGGATTAGAACCCGGTTGACTAAGCATAAGACGACTTTGTTGCTGGACACTAGGACGAAGGAAACAGTTCCTGTTCTATTGGCTTTATTATCTGGCTTATTCCCTGAAACCAAATATTATTAGCCCGGAACGAATTAGATATGCTTCAGTGACATGAACGTCTAAACTTATATAATTCCTCACACGCACAATAATTGATGATCCATTAACTATTTAGGGTCCCTTTGGATTGAAGGAAAAACAAAGAAAACTTGGAGGATAGGAATTGTGAAGGAAAACCAAAGGATAGTTTTCATAGGAATGAATTCCTATGCTTGATTTTGGAGGAAACAAAGCAAGAGGTTAGACCTCTTTTTTTCCTCCTTTGTTTCTCCTTCCAAACAAGAGAAAACTATTAGTTCCTTTGTTTTTTCTATGAGCCTACTAAAGGACTACTCATTCCAATGTCTATGTTTTTCATTCCCATAGAATTTCAAAAACATACTTAACTCAATTCCTACAATTTTTTCTATTCCTTTGTTTTTCCTATCCTACATTCCAAAGGGAGCCTTAACTCCTTTTTCCATCTCTGCTTCTTCTCCTGTTGAGCTATCCGCATCGGTCTTCCCATATCTTACGCCTTGCACATGCTGGCATCTAGCTGCCGGATCCACTTACGTACAAGGTCTTCCTTGAAAACAAGGACGTAAATCGAATTCATTAGTATTCTGATCGGAGCGAGCAGCGTTCTAAACTAAATTATACTACTGCACGAAATTTATTTATTGTTCCGGCAGCAAATGGACAGAGCTGGTGCTTTCGCCGGTTCAGAATCACAAGCACTAATAATTTCTGCGCAGTCACGTTGGAGTTGGAGCTAAGCTCGTCGGTGTAATTAACTAACAACTGTCGATCGACTTTCTGATCTGGCATTCTGGCGTTGTCGTGTGGGCTCTAATAAGAACGAATGAACCAGCTGCCTCCCTTGATTTTTCGTGCTCAACGTGTGACCACTGACGATGTAGTATCGCTATATCTATATTGATCTATATCCTTCAGAAAGAGATAGGAACAACTTTTGTAAGAACTTCCCCGAGGTCATTTTGTCCTGTGCGTTGGAAGAGATAGTCAGCAGACCAGAGAAAAATTGGCGGCCTAGCTTAGCTCCATGAACCGACAGGCTTCTCATCCCACTGGGAGACGCGGGAACGGACATATTGGGATTGAGCGTTGCAAAAAGAAGGAATCCAAGTTCAAACATACATAATCTTTTTGAGCAATGCGTGGGAATTGAATACAATTGGCTGCAAAGCAGCACGGAGTAGTGCGGCCGAGCACGCTGAGGTCCGAATACGGTTCATCTTTTCGTCGGTTTGATTGGATTCAGCGCAGATTAATACCATTGCTTGTTTCTTGCTACTAATTGCTGGCTGCTGATTCAGGCTCCTATATAACTTTGATATCCTTAGCTTGCTATTCTTATAGTGATCACCGTTTTTTTGGTAAATATTCAGCTATTTTTGTGTTACAGAAAAACAAGGTTTATGGCCTGGAAAAAGAAGCATATAAAGCGATCTCTAGCAGATTATACTATTTGTTGGTGTCATATATATGTACTTATTAAACTATGGTAAAAAGCTTAGTCGAGAGGACTCCTCGAGCAGCCTTTTGATGGTCTATAAATGAACCGGATGATAACAATTCTTAAATCTAAAGTGACAATCTTTTGAGTTTATAGAGCTTTCTTCCTTTTGACAAAATGTTTTGACCCAAACTGTAACTAATGGTCTTTTTTCTTTTTACTTAATTTTAAAAGATGGTAGGTTATTGGGGTTGCATTTTGTGATTTCTCAACTACACTCTGCATCATTACTAAACCTACAGTTGACCATGGAATTGTTTTAAAAGATAAGAAAAATGGTAGAGCGAGATACGGTCCTGAGGCAATTACAACGTGATATGAACTTGGCAAATTCTCCTGCACGTGACTTGTGACTCTATTGTCATATATAATTTTTAGTATTGTATTTATTAATGAACATATACCGGCAATTATATATGTTTCCTTAGTCCACATAAATGTTGGAGCTACAACACTCTATAATAATGTTGATACTCTAACCTGCTGCCTCCAGATCAATGGCGCTAATAACGCACTAAATATAATCCCTTGCAAAAACAAAAAAGATGAAAAAAACTGCATCACTGACATTTTCTCAGGACACCAACTTTTTACATGATATTAACAGAAAATAATATTACCGCATTTTTTTATGAAAATATGTTGCTGACACTTTCAATGATTGGTTATCATATTTATATCTAGGACATAGTGGGGGCGTTTGTGGATATAGCTTTCAGGGTGCAGACCCTGCTTTCTTGACAAAGGCTTTATACAGGACCACTGCCCTTTTGGTTGCTTAATAGCGCTGCATATTAGCCAGGCGAATGTGAAATCGATTTGGCTAGCACCAACGAATTCATACCCAAGAAACAGGAGAGCCTAGCCACGTTTGTCTAGCTTGCCATGTGAAACGGCTGAACCTGCTGTTTACTCCACAGCTGCAGCTAGCATCAGCAAGATTCGGTAGACCTGATCTGATGTTTTTTTCTGAACAATGACTTGATCTGATGCTATGGTACCTTGTTAAATTTGTTGCAATGTCAATTCGGATGCACAAGTTTAATAAAAAAAAATCGGATGCACAGGTATAAGCTTGCACTGCCGTGTGGGATGCTAATAACTAGGTTGAATTTTTTTAGTCTCTATGAAATATACTGGGTGAATCTTATTCAAGACAAGTTATTATCACTACTTCTGTATGCATGGTTGAAAAAAAGAAGAAGAAGAATCCGGCATACCAAGGAAAAAATGCTGGACTTTGATGGGTAAACAAACCTGAACTCTGAAGTAAATGCATGCTGTCTCTCATAACCTAACCGAAAGGAATGTCCCTGCTAGGAGCCAAGTAAAGTCGACCGAGGTCAGTCATCGTGAACCACATGTCGCCAAGACAATGGCGAGAAAATTAGGGCGACAGCGAGAGCATAATCACCCCCGTTTCTTCACCAATTAACTATCCCGTGATCGCCTTGTTCCCCGTTGGTGTGGGCGTTACGGGACGACCCCGGCCGAAACCGGGATCGTTTTCAGGCAACTCCCGGAGTTTGTGATCTTGCGGTTGTCCGTTGCGCGATGAAAACGTACGTTCGCCTACTGGAAACCGGCGGAAAGGCACGCGAGTCTCGCGTTGTCGTCTCTGTATGCTCCGAGCTGCGAAGAAGTGTTGTACAGAATGGAGGAGAGGTTGCGTAGAATGGGATTGGTGTATGATGATGTTTGTACCTGCGCATCACATTCCCAGCAGGTCGATGCGACACTTATATGCTGAAGAAGAAAAAGCTCCGAATTTAGAAGATTTCGAAGAACTGTTTGAATCTTTAGTGCTTGTTTTGAAACGATTACATATATTCAGTGACGTGTTGTAATAATTTGTAAACGCTCTTTGGGACGTTAGTTACCGAGATTAGTTTCGACAAAAGAAGAAACAAAAATGACTTTCTTTTGGCCGGCTCTCTCTTTCGGTTCCTTTTATGGAGACTGGAGAGAAAGCTACTCGTTGCTTTTTCCGGCCGGGTGTTTCTCTCTCCGATGCTTGCTTATTTGTGCTCTCTCCTCGTCAAGTGGCGGAGAGCCCGCGCAGCTGAGGGGGTGATGTATGCGATGTTTGCTTTATTTGCGCTTCCTGGCTGAGAAGTGAAGGAAAGAGACGATTTTTCTAGAACATAGAGACAACGAATGTCTTGGAGTAAGCCAGCGATCTTTTAATTTTTACCGTGCACACCTCGGCTGGTTCTTCTTTCGTAGTTTCTAATCCACCCTTTCTCACCGTCTGGGGTTAAAAAACTGTGTTATCCATTTGTTGTTATCCACCTTTCGTGGTAGTCTTAGAGACAGCTTATAAGTACATGGTAACCCGCAGATAGAATTTCACTCACTGTAGTCAAGCAGCTACCAAAGAGAGATCAGTAGTGCATCACATCCAAAGTGACAGCAGGGGTTGAACGATGAATTATCTACTAGCTACAAGCCTACAACGACCTTACTTGCATGTACGGCAATAATGCCTTTTCACTAACTGAATCAGGATTAGCTCCCAGATAATAAGTAATTTAATACATTTCTCCTAATATAAGTGTCCTCTTCTGCGTAGTTCAACAATGCACTAGCATCACAGGCGGAAAACCGATGGAACAATCATTGTCTGGCGTACACGTGTGCTAACTCGTTGTTGCCCCTCTCCTTTATTTCTTTATATCTTACTGCCCATGCATGCAAAGCTTGAGTCGAACGTGATCAACGACGTATTACCAGCTGAATATCAATTTGCAATGGAATACTACTTGAAACTTTCTTGAAAAGCTAAAAAAAGATCGAATTACGGCAGTAGCTTCCTCTCAATGGTTTGCTTTGTTTCTTCTTTATGGAGAAACTTGCTCCATACTTTCTACTTTTGTCTCCAATGATGAAAGAGCTAGGAAACCAGTCTTGTGATTTACCCTTATTATTGCTTCTCTTCATATTTGAGAACCGCCTTTACAATCTGTAACTACAACATAAGCCTGGTCTTAAGGTAGATACAATCTCTGATATTGATCATCATCAAGCTTCAAGCATGCAAAATTGCCACACTGGTGAAACTAAAAACAAGAAAAAAAGAATTGTCTTTTTTTTTCTTGTGAACAAATATAAAAGACAAAATTGTTTGGAGCACACTGAGAAAGCGTGGACTCGTTCAAAACACATTGTTGATTTTAATTGTCTCAGACACTACGATTTTGAGACAATTATCTGAAACACACCGCACTCGTTATAATACTATTTTCGACGGAGAGGTTGTGGAAAAAGACCTTCTCTCTCTCTCTCTCTCTCACACACACACACACACGCTCCCTCGACCGGCGTTGCTTCCCTAGCCTGCACGGCCCTTCCCACGTTGTGCCCCTCACCGCACCGTGAACCTCCCCGACTAGCGCATCGTGACGACCCTCCGGCATTGCGCCCCGGCTCGGCCAGCCTGTCCCCTCCCCGTGCTTCCTCCTTGGCCAACTCACCCCTCCCAGCCAACATGCTACGGACCTCCCCGGTGCGGTGAGGGGCGCTTTGGCGTGGACGGATGCAAGGGCTCCGGTGACTAAGGGAAGAAGATGAACAAAGCCATAGAGGCATTAAATGTCATTTACGAAAGTTTATCTCTCCCGTCCAAACCGGAAATACTATTTTAATGAATGTGATATTCTCTAGACAATTACTCGGACAAAATCAAAATCGACGGTGTGTTTTGGACGAATCCACGCTTTCTCAATATGCTTTAGACAATTTTGCCAATATAAAATACATTAACACATAAGTGGGTTCAATTTTTAACTAATTAATACTCAGTCCTATACCTACGTGTATGCTCATAAGAAACCATGACAGGTCATTTTTGTTGCCGTATTGCTCGTCAATGCTCACCCATTTGAGGGCGCGCCCCGTAGGACGGTAGGGGCAAGAACTAAACGGCCCCAAAACTACCACACACAACCACACTACACTAGCACTGTCCATTTTCCTTTAGGGTCTGTTTGGAATAAAGGAATGCAAAACACAGGAATAGGAAAAAACACAGGAACCAGAAAAACACAGAAATGAGAAAAGTAAGAAAACCATAGAAATAAAAAATAGAGGAATGATAAACTTTTGCCGTTACAGGAAACTAAACATAGGAAGAAAAACATATATTTCTTATGCGGTAGATTAGAGCTGAAATAAATAGAACTTCTAGTCAATTGATTTTGTTGCGCTAGCTCAAATGGGTGCTCGATTCTTCTTTTATTTTTTTCCATCTGTCAACTAATTTGTTCGATTTATTTTTTAAGAAGTAACAAATTAATTATTCTATCTTGATGGCCTCATTTGCCCTTGGGTCACCTTTTCTAGCCTCCAATCATGGAGTTGGGAGAGAGGAACACACTAGTTGATACGGTGAAGCCACAACAAAGATTCCTTCCATTAGATTTGAGTGGATTTTTTGTTCGTGAAACATGCATGCATTGCTTCCTTTCCGGAGGAAAGGAAATGATCTTTCCTTTGTTCCAAACGCTGCAACACAATTCCTTTCCAGAGGAATGTTTCCTCTAAAATTTCCTTTGAAAATCACAAACATAGCC
>JAUNZO010004033.1:0-76117 GCA_031894775.1 Chloris gayana | reverse complement strand
GCTATGTTATCCGTGCCAGTCAAACTTTTAAAACTTTGACTAGATTTATAGAAAATATTAGTAATATTTGTATCTCTAAATAAGTTGATTATGAAAGTAGATTCAATTATCGATCAAATGATACTAATTATATTCAATAAATATTTATAATTCTTTATATGTTTTTTGTCAAAGTTAAAAAGGTTTGACTTCTTGAGAAGCAAGAACGACACTTCCAATGGGACAGAGGTAGTATCTAATAAAACAGTAATCTAACATGCACTAGATGGGATTGGGATGTAATTATAAAGCCTTGTGAATTTGGATAAACTAATTCAAAAACTAAATGTAGTTCTATTGATTACATTTCTTGTGGTGGAACGTTACTTGCATACAATAAGACCTTTGGATGCAAAGTATTTTTGAAGTTTGAGAGAATACTACGGTATTAGAAAATACCATGGTTTTAATACAGATGAAAATGTTATCTTAAATAAATGTTGTATCCTTTCCATCCTAAGTCGTAGCAGTATAGAAATTCTAGGTGGTGACACCTGGTTGACAGAGTTATTGATCCGTGAAATGGTACATGTGTTCAGGTTGGATATATTACTGTCGTGTTCTATAGGGAAAGTTTCCTTCGTTGGCTATGTGGTATGCTATCTATGTATAGTGAGTAGTGACACCTGATTGACAGAGTTACTGATCCGTGAAATGGTATACGAGTACACACTACTGCAAGATCGAGCCCACAAGATGATGAGACACTAATAAAGAAACTACTCGAACTTTCACTCGTAATAATCATCTAGATTAGGCTCGAACCACAGAGCGTTTAACGGCTCTTTGAGACCCAAAAGGTTCCAGCTACAGTTAGAGTACTCTTTTGTCTCCAAGGAGTAGAAGACGCACTCTCTAACACCATCATCGCTTTCAATGAAGGTTGGCTCGTACACCTTGTTGCAGCTGGCGCCATGTACCAATGATAAGGAAGGCCTCGCGATGGCCTGCTTCCGATCCCAGAAAACCGCTGCGTCCTCTAGCTCCTCAATCTTGGACCACACCATCTTGGTCCGGTCAAGCCCAAACATTTGGATCGGCTCCTCCACGTCCGTGTATCTGATCACCAGCACCAGCTCGCCCTTCCACTCCACCAGGTGCTCGTACATGCCTTGTTCCCCGGTCGCAAAGGAATTGGTGATGATCGGCTGTAGCCCGCCAAGGAGCCTCCACGCCGCTGTCTTGGGGTTGAACGCTCCCATCTTGCCATCCCTTGCCACGCAGAAGAACTCCCCGTCGAGGAAGAGAGGGTTGTGGGTGGCAACGCTGAAGGGGAGTTGGCAGGCAATGCCCTCGTGCAGCTCCCAGCTCTCCTGCCCCTCTCTCCATGTCCTCACACTGACGGTGTTGTCGTCCTCATCACCTTCGATGATCATCACCGTGAAGTCCGGAGCCCCCGGCGCGGAGCAGAAGGAGACCCCTTTGAACGACCAGACCATTCCACGCACTCGTGGGAGCACGAGTACCGCGCCGTCCCCCCTCTTGAACGGGTTGACGAGGAACAAGGAGCAGCGTCCCCTAGACACGAGGACCCAACCGTTCCTGGAGCAATGCAGCGTCAGCAATGCCGAGCCGCCGTCGTCTTGGACCGTCACTCTAGGGACTCGCACGCTCAAGGTGTACGCGTTCTTGCTCACAGGGTCGAACAAGTGAAACGACGAGCCGCAGCCTTCTTTATTATCTCCGCTTGTTTGCTGCGCGTCGTCGTTATTGGGCGTCATCAGCAATGGCCACACCTTGGCGCGTCGGAGGGGCGCAGAGATACCGCTCCAGTCTTTGCACACTGATTTCAGGCGCAAGAAGTCGATGAAGGATAGCTTGGGAACCACGTACACTGCTAACAGGTCAGTAGGGAGGTCGGACCATGGTGGTGCTACTTGTCCCGGCGATGGTACGCTTTTATGTTCGTCGCCCTTGTTGACAATTGACGAGGGCGGTTCAAGCTTAAACCTGCAAATGTAAAATTTTGTTAGCACCGAGCGAGTCGGTACCGTTAGCAAATGTAAATTTTGGGTGCATACTCTTTATTAATTACCTGGGATTGTTGCTAGGAACAGACCAATATGCAGCGGTTTCGGGTGGCGGGTTTGTATCTTCTTCTTCTTCTTCTTCGTCGTCCTCGTCCTCCTCTTCTCCAACCCCCACGAAGTCACACCGGATGGTCCGGTCGTGAAGAGAGAACGTGTAAACCCAGACACCATCGTACCCCGATTTCAGGATGTGGACACAGTTGGGTTCGGTCCCGGCCTCCGTCGCCGGCGACACCGCGACGCAGTTCCTTCCTACAAACAAGGTCGTGTCCCCGATGCCATCGACCTCTCGCCACGCGTCTTGGGACGGGTCCCACCGGCAGACCTCGACGCCGACCACCTCTGCCGGGAACCCAAAGAAGTTTGCTCGCACGAAGTAGAGGTCAGGCGACGTGGTCGGGACCAGGTACTGGCGTCTCGGAAGGTTACCGGGAAACGGGCCCGGGATCGTGACGTCGTAAATCTTCTCGACGCGCAGCGCCGGGGAGGAGGACGCGTCGACCACCACGGCGTGGTTGCCGTAGGTGGTGGCGTATACTTTCCCTCGGTGGCAGGCCACGGCGCCGTCGAAGCAGGCGTGGTCGACCATGGCCTGGACCTGCGACCACGCCTCGTCGCCGGGGCGGCAGTAGCGGAGGTACGTCTCCCTGGCGACGCCCAGCACGACGGCGCAGCCCGGCGCCGTCGGCGCCGGAGCGGAGAGCGCGCAGCTGAGGAGGAACGACTCCAGGTGCGGCGGGTCCGTCGGCATCGGAGGGAGCCGCACCACGGCTGGTCCTTGTTCGGGCGGCGCGGTGGCGAACAGCGTCGTCAGGAAGCAGTCCCGGGTGGCCTCGTCGAGCACGAGGAACCAGTTGCTCCCGGTGCACCCGAGGCAGCGCTTCCCTCGCATGCTGCCGATGATGCCGGCTCCGGTGACCTCGTGCAGGCTGCCGTCGCAAGGGTCCACCAAGGTCGGGTTGTTTTCCTCTGTCGTTCCGGGGAACCGGATGGCGCAGGCTCTGCTCAGGAATTCACTCTGGAAACGGCACCCATCGTCCTCCGTGGCCTGCAGATCAACGTGAACCATAGCTCCTACTCGACCCGGCTAGTTTCTGATACTACAGTTTGCGACACCAAGATACACCAAAGGAAGAGGGAATCCGCAACACATAGGCCGACGGCAAGCGGCAGGAGGGAATTCTGCATGATGCGGGTACGGCAATAGGAATAGGAATACAGCTCGAATAATCATCAACATGATCAAACTGTTTTCGCTCAACTTCTCCGTCCCAGATACGGATGTCAGTAGCTAGCTCATTTTTGTCTCACAAAAAAAAAAAAACAATTGAACACGCCGGCCTATGAACGATACACTTGTCGTTTTGTGAGACAAAATAGCAACAATTGAAAAATAAGATAAAAATAGGTCCCGCCGGGATTCGAACCCAGGTCGCCAGATTCAAAGTCTGGAGTGCTAACCACTACACTACGGAACCTTTTGATGCTCCATTTTTACCTATAGCTTATTTATACTTTACCTGTGAGAGTGGGGTGAGAAAATCTAATAACCGACGAACATCTGTCATCATAAAGTCAAATGACTTCACTAAATAAACGTAATGATTTTCAATGTTCAACGCAATCGTTTTTTTTTCGTCAAAGCATACTTTTTTTGAACGGAAAGGTATATATTCAAATGTCATAGCATACTTGAAAGGATCAAAACTGCAATTAGGCATCAGAGGCATGCTAGTGTTCTCCACACGAAGTAATATAAAAATACTACTACTACATTTCTATATCAGTATATAATACGATTTGAGATGTTAGTGACAGTGCTCAAGAAGCTCTCAACGATTTGAGATGTTAGTTTTTTTTAGCAATATTTGAGATGTTTTTTTTTTGAGGGAATGCCATTCGCACTTTATTGATTCGAAAGAATAGTTACATCGTTCATGAGATTACCTAATACGAAGCTTGGTGGCTCATCGGCCAAAATACAAGTTTCTTGTGATAATAAAGCTCGCCTAGCCAGCTCGTGCGCAACTTGATTGGCCTCCCTGGAGTAGTGTTCTATAGATACATCATCAAAGCTAGGGATGGCAATGGGTCGGGTTCGGGCGGGTAGACCAAATACCCACCCGACAGACACGGAGTCGGCGGGTGAAATTTCTTACCCGGACCCGGACCCGTCGGGTGTCGGGCGGGTTTCGGGTCCTTGTCGGGTTGCTATGGAAGCCGCAAGGGGAAAGGTCGGAGGAGGTATGGCGGTTGACGAGGAGGGCCGCGAGTACCACGCCATCGATCCGTCTAGGCATACCTAGTGGTGGCGAGCAGCCGGGTGAGGTATCGCCGCAGCTACTAGACGGCGTGACGGGTTGGCGACGGCCGACGGTGCTAGGGGTTTGTGCGGGGGCGATGCTGCGGTGGGACGACGGCCGGACGACGCAAGCGAGCTTGTTGCAGCGAGGCGGGGATGCACTCGCAGCGCAGATCGGTAGGTGCGGTTGGCTGCAAGGTTGGATGCGCATCGGCGCATGGGGCATGGCGGCGGCTCGCGTCCTGGGCGTTCTCATATCCGTGTGTTTGCTGAGGATCGGGTGATTAGGGGATTCAGCTAGAGCCGGTGAACGTGGGTTGGGCTTAATAGTGTGTTTTCTCTTTTTCTTTGTACACATTCATGGGCTGCTTCATATTGATGGGCTAGGCTGAGACTTGGACGGTTCAAATTCGGTGTTGGAGTGGGCTAAAATCTCCTGGTGGGCTAGATTTCGGGTGCCCACGGGGCACCCGTGGGTGAAAGGGAAAACCCGCCCCGTACCCGGTTCTCTTCGGGTCGGGTACGGGTATCACCCATGGGTAAAATGTGAGCCCCATACCCGACCCCATCGGGTCGGGTACTCGCCGGGTTTCGGTACCCGGCCCGAATTGCCATCCCTAATCAAAGCCTTTCCATATTGTCCAACAATCATCATAAATAGCAGCTGCCGAATTCGTCGCTGAGAAACCACCATCATGCATTGTGTTTACTACTTCCATGCAATCTGATTGGATAATGATTCGATTGCTCCCAATATGTTGTGCTAGCATCAGCCCTTCCTTCAAAGCATATGCTTCTGCCATAGGTGCGTCTACAACATAGGGGACATAGCTATTGGAAGCAGCTATACATCCCCCAGTAGAATCTCTGCTGATAACCCCTGTGCTTCCACAACCATCGTCCTCAACAAATGAAGCAATATTTGAGATGTTAGTGACAGTACTCAGGAAGTTGTCAAAGGTCAACGAGGAATATTTCCTCTCTAACGGGCCCAGGCCCAGTTGGGTAGCCGAAGGACCATAAAGCATATGGGCCGAGTCGGGGCGGTTGGCTGGATGCGCTTATTCGAGTACGGAAGCCCATGAATGGTTTCCTCAGTAACGAGTTGACCACTCTATTTTCGCTCTAAACCATAATAACGAACCAGAAGCAGAAAAATTGGAGAAAAGAAACCAGAAAACAGAATAGCCGCAGCACCCACAAGCCCACAAGAGCTGACGAGTAGGATGGCGGCGGCGACGGCGCCGGCGGCCGGGACGGGCAAGGGGAAGCGGAAGCGCCCTCTCTCCGAGGACGATGTGTACCTCCTCCTCCACAGGTTCGCCCCCCTCTGCTCTCAGCACCCCGCTGGTTCAGCTCTGGCCTAGGGTTTTAGCGCGCCGCGCAATCCGTCGCAGGTACGCGCCGGCGACGATCCTGACGGCGCTGCAGGAGGTGGCGCAGCATGCGGAGGGGAGGCGCATCGACTGGAAGGCGCTGGTGGGGAAGTCGGCCACGGGGATCACCTCCGCCCGTGAGTACCAGATGCTGTGGCGCCACTTCGCCTACCAGCACGAGCTCGCCGAGAGCGTTGAAGCCGGCGCTTCGCCTCTGGTTTGTTCCTCCTCAAATTCTTGATTCGGCTTCCCTTGTTGATTGGCCTGTAAGGTTTCCAGTAGCGAGGATTCTTGGGTCAGGGATTGTTGAGATCTTTGATACTATGCATAAAAATTCAGCTCATTTTTCGTTTACCAACGAAATCGGTTATTTTTTATGTTTTTTTTATGATGTTAGGGCGATGACAGTGACCTGGAATGTGAGCTTGAACCTGTTCCTAATCCGAGCAAGGAAGCATTATCTGAGGCCTCATCTCTCGCCAAGGTATATTTTTATGTTTTGTTTTGCATAAACATGTTGCCTTTTAAAACTGTGGTATAATGTATGAATGCATTTTCCTAATCTAAGATTCAAAAATCCTGTTAAAAGCCTCCAGCCCCCTGTATGCATGTATAGATGCCCACTTCTCAACAAAGAAATTAGGAGAAAAGACTGGATGTAAATTTGTTTAAACCTCAGTATAACTTTTTGCCCGTGATATAATAACCAGGATGAACATGCTTATGCTCAGTCGCCTATATTCATCACAACCATTTATGAAATTCATGATAATCATGAGCTATTGCGAAGCCTCACATGATTTCTATGCAACTAATTGCAAAAGCTAGATTCTAAATTTGAGTGCCAAGACACAAATATAAATTCTGGACATGGCCAGGTTGGTGTTGAGGGGGATGTAATCTGTTGGAGCTTATTTGCATACATTGCTCACTGCCCTGTGTAGGCAGCGATGACCCATGGGATAGCTGGATTGTGTAGAATAAGAAGAGATAATGGCAGGATTAGGCGGATCGGATCATATGGGCAGCAGCAGGCGGGGGGGGGGGTGCTGGTGGCAGGGAGCTTTGGGAGCTTTCATGATTATGGATTAAAGTTAGGAGGAGAGAGTGAATGTGAATTCGTGATGCTTGCGAAACGTGTATGCGTTCATGCTTGACATGGAAAGGAGCAAGGTGCCTGTGGGATGCCAATTGGGCTAGTTAGGCTACTACTGGTTCATGTAACTACTAAGGTAGTAATGACCTGGACCAACACATTAAGCACTTGATCTTGATCACCTCACTTGGGATGACTTGGTAGCTGTACTGTTGTGCATTTTAGATGGTGCAGAAGGATTTAACTCTCAGCATGAATCTGTTCAGGCATTATTATCAACTAGAAGATAATGCAGTACAATTTTCACTAGACGTGAATGGACAACTAAAAATATTTGTTTTATTTGGATGAAAGTAAAATCACTAGTTTTTGTTGGTAGAAATTATGTTCGTATTATAGCTCTATAACTATTTTCCCCCTTTTTAGTATCTATGACAATCCATTGCATTTAAAAATTACAAGATGGGTCTTGTAGAATGCCTCACCGTATTCTTCCCATTTAAGTTTCAAAAAATTTAGTGCTGAAGCAGCATGCATTGCCAACTCATACCATGAAATCTATATGCAGAAAGACATTAAAAGCCATCAGGTTTAGTTTATTGAAAAATATTATTTTTATGGCAACATAGTGGGCTGGAAGAATCACATGCCTTAATTTTTTATGTATATATATTGATGTGTCTAGTGTTATGCAGTCAATGTCTTGTTTTGTTATCTTTGCACTTTTATGTTTCTTGATATCTTAGATTTGTACAATAACTAAAATTGCAGATACTGATATCTGGATCCTCACGTGAGCAAGCCTCGGGTCATCGTGTTAACTTGGATGCTCCTGCGCAAAATTCTCCAAATGAAAAAATATTGCGGGTTCCATCTGATAAACAGCTTGCTCAGAGTCAACGTCTAACCAATGCTACAGGCCCTGTTTCCAACTTGAAACAGGCATCCCAGACAGGGCCGTCTCCTGATTCTTTGGATGCTAATGGAGCCTCTAAAAAGAAAAAGAAGATTAAATCATGGACCAAAGAGGAGGATGCAGAACTAGCAGCCGGCGTGCGGAAGTACGGTGAAGGAAACTGGGAGACTATTCATAAATGTAACTTTCGATCAAGGACATCCGATCAATTGTCTCAGGTAGCTTACCCTATCAATCAATTGTAGAATACAATTCTTTTTTCTGCCGAGCTTCACTCTTATTTACTCATGTATACTTGAAGCCATCCTAACTTACACTTCTCATATATTCTTATCTTAGATTACAGAGTAGTCACATATGTGTAATGGCACTACTGTGCGAGCATTTGTCCATTTTACTCAGCTACTTCCCTTTTATTCCAATCCTTTATCAATGGGTCTGCCACCAAATTATATTCTATCCTTCTATATCGTCAAATTCAGAGTCCGTCTTAGTGGTTGACTTCTTCGAGTCCTTAAGACATCCTGTAGCTGTGAACGTGATTATACTAATGCGATATATATTATCTTTGTTCTAATGTTTCTATCTGCCGTTAGAAAGGGTTAATGTATATTTCTTTTCAGAGATGGGCACTAATTTGCAAGCGTCCGGGATCGTCCAAGCCTGGAGCTTCTAAACAAATCAGTATCGCTAGCTCAGAGGAAAGAATGGCAACTCGAAAGGCATTGTCGATGGCTGTTGACTACAATCCTTGTGCACGTAAACCATCTGCTCTAAGATCAGGTGCTTACAGAAGTTATTGTGTTCCCCAGAAAGCTTTATTATCTAGAATAATGTTATTGTGCTGAACTGTCGGCTGTTGAGGCAGTATTCTGTACCTTTATTTCATCATCCCAGCTATAGTGACCCTGCCCTCACCTTTGTGGTTCTTATTCAAAATGGTGCATGCAGGAGCTCAACCACACAACAGCCAGCATACTTCTACAGTATTTGGTTCTACAATACATGATGTGAAATCTGTAGCAGCCCCCTTTGCAGCACTGAGACAGACGCCGGTACCAGTGCAGGTGCCGGTGACAGTGCCAGCGCAAGTGCCAGTTACCGTGCCTGTGCCTGCGACAGTACAAGTTCAGGCCCCAACACTTCCGCAGGGGCAACAAGCACCTACCCAAGCTGCTCCTGCGAAAGTGTCAAATGCTTCAAACAAGACACGGAATAACTTGAAGAAGCAACCTGTTGCACAAAACCCTACTATGGTTTCTTCCTCAATACAAGCAGCTGCCATTGCTGCTGGTGGACGAATTGCCACACCCACAGCAGCTGCGAACCATTTAAAAGCTACACAATCCAAAAATGTCGTGCACATCAGGACTCGAGTAACAGCAGCTTCAAAGAAGTCTACAAGCTCTAAAGGATTGAATACGGTTGTTGAACCTAGGACACAGCTTGGTGGTGCCGAACACCCAGAACCTCCAAATACTGTTGGTCCTATATCTGCCCCATTGACTATGCATGCAACTCAGCAAAATCATGATGTTCTAGAGGTTGCAGCAGCTAATCCTCCAGTACCATCTTCTGGGGCACATGTCACGGATACTAAGAAGGCATTATGTGCTTCACCAGTACCCCCAGCCCCATGCAACAGTGGGGAACTGGACGATGACTCTACATTTTTCATCGTCACGATGGATGACTTGTTCCCTGAAGATGCAAATCAGTCAGAAAGTGCAGATCTCAAAGAAGATGAGCCTGACACTATAGATCCCATGGAAATCCAGCGGGAAAATGTAGATCCCAAGCTAGCTCTAGGTCCTAAGGCAAAGCAGGCAGACACTGTAAATGCCAGGGTTGAGGGGATTGTTGACTCCAAGGATGCAGACATGCTAGAGTTTGATCAATTTGTTGCTTCTCAAGGAGGAGGATCCATAAACACGGATCATCCTGATACAAGCAATACTGTTAAATGTGCTCCCATGACTCAAGGTTCTGCTAGTGGCCAAAAGAAACAGTTGAAATCGGTGCCCGCAGCTGCAACAAGTATATCTGTATGTGCTGGGGCATCAACATCTGGTAAGAAAAGCAAAACTCCAGTTCCACATCCAGTGACCCTGACACCAACAGGGCCACCGCGGGTCAATGTTTCAGCCCCTGCTACTGTTGCACAGAATAAAATGATAGTAAGGAAGGCATCAGCTCCTGCTGCTGGTGGTGGTGGCCAAAATTCTCTCTTGAAGAAGCAGGTCCCTGACACAAAAGGTAACCAAATACCCAATGATGTGGTTCGTGTGACCTCTGTAGTTCCGGCCAGCAGCCAGGCAAGCATGGCAGTGAATGTAGCTGGCAAGGCGAATCCACCGGGCAGCAGCCAGGCAAGCACGACAGTGAATGGGGCTGGCAAAGTAAATCCACCAGGCAACAACCAGGCAAGCGCTCTGGTGAATGGTCCGAGGAAGGTGAATCTACCAGGCAGTAGCCAGGCAAGCACATTGGTGAATGGTGCTAGCAAGGCTAATCCACCAGGCAGCAGCCAGGCAAGCGCGGTGGTGAATAGTGCTAGCAAATCGAATCCACCAGGCAGCAGCAAGGTGGTTAGTGGGGCTAACAAGGCGAATCCACCGGCCAGCCAATAACAGATCGGCTAACAATAGTAGATGCTGTAATAAATTTTATCTTAGGACTTTGTGGGCATCGATAGTACTCGGAAATGTGAATAGGCGCTATAGACATAATGTAATTCTTTTGTCCTTGCATCTGATCCCATCCTTTCTAACTCAAAAGTTGGAGACCACTTGAATTGATTGAATTTTATGAGGTAGTTCAGGTAATGGTGAACTTGGCTGTTTGAACTATGTCTATATTCTTGTTTTTGAGATGGCGTGCCATCACTCGGTGATCATGAATATAAACTGTTTGAGATCGATTAGACGTGACAACCTGAGACTACTGCTGAGGTATGTAGGATGATGACGATGGCATGGCACGTCAAGCCATTTCATCAGCAGATGGCTCTGAAAATTGAGTTTCTTGTTTTGCTCCAGCGCGAGATTTTTTTCGCCGTGCATGATCATGAACTGACTGCGTACAGATTTGATATGCGACTAGAATGTTGTGGCTAATTTGTTAACCACTCAGTGGCATCAAGTCAGAGCAAAATCAATTAAGTGGATGTGACTTAATAAGTTTGGTATAACTGTCACATACGGTGGCTGTGGTTCTGGACCGTCGGGTACCACGTGTACTGAACCTGTCGAGGGGAGTTCCGTTAGTTTTTTTTCCTCGGTGGTCAGGGCATGAATTGTATCTTTCTTTCTTTTTTTCGTTTTTTGTTTTCATAATGACACATGGGAGGCTTTCGTAGCCCATATTGGTTTGTCTACTTGAAAAGAATGGAGTCGATGCTGCAATATGGAGATGCTGATTGCATTTTCTTATGGCTGCTGCTTATTGAAATTATTTGTGTGCCTGAAGAACGACAGCTGAGGCTGAGCTGAAAATATAGTGCAGAACTCAACTGAACTTAAAGGCGCGTTCCTAGACTAACCGGTAATGGTGCCCTATGACTTCATTCAAACATAACTCTAAAAATTGAGGGTTGAAACCGATGATTTATTGTCTTCAGAGATGGTTTAAAGCTGTTTTTATACTGATGGATTCTGCTCTTCTTGTTTTTAATTTTTAGAAAACAGTGAAAACTAATAGCGAAAGTTGCAATCTAGGCTAGAGGTCGTACCGGTGTCCAAAACGGCGCTATCTTTGACTGAATCAGTATGTTCCTGCTTCAACACATCAGAAATATCTGAGTTACCGTTGCACTGTCACAAATTTCCATTTGACAATATCTGATCTTTAACTCTCTTGTGTTGGAGATTGAAAATACAACATGCTTAATGAAACTTGATTTGGTAAAGTAAATGATTCCTAAGCTACTAGAAGCGGATGAGATTCTCGCAAAAGGAAAATGGAAGGTTGAAATTGAAACAATAATGAAGGGTATGTCTTTTCTCCTATTGTAAGAACAAGGTAAACATGGGAGGCGAGCGCAGACGGCAGCTATCAACATCACCCGGCCTTTAAAAGTCAATGCTACCTGTAGCCGAGTAGCGGATGCTAAACATCGTACACCGCCCTCAAGCACGCCTTCCCACTTCTCTCGCGCCACGTGAGGCTGCCACTGCTAATTGCACCTCCTCCTTGGAGCAAATTGGACTCCTGCCCTCTTATCGTATTGGAGTATGGTGCTACTCCATCCTCTGGTCAAAAAGAAGCATATCTTTCATATTGATGTGGTTTTCTTTTGATATTTGTTTACTGATTTAGAAAGCAATAGTTGATTCCTCTTGTTTTGCAAGAGGCAATCATTTCTCGAAGTAAAATCACGGATACAATACCAAAATTTTATCATATAGTGAGAATGAAAATAAATAAGTTATAAATTCTTGGACACGTGTTGAAAACTGACAACGACAATAAAAATGGGTTATGACCGGCTCCGAGGCTTGTGCCTAGAAAGAACCTGTGATCCTATCTTCTTCCATTCGATATTCTCGGGGATAATTCTGGGTTTCGGTGCATTTTGGCACAATGTTTGATACTACTCCCTCCATTCTTATATGTAAGCATTTTAGGGATTCAAATTTTATTTCATTATATAAGCATTCCTACATATAAGACAACATATGATGGATTGGTTGGTGGTGAAGAATTGATAAGATAGTATAAAATAAAGAATATATATGTCTTCTATCCTCTTAACTATTTTTGTCTTAAAATTCTAGAAATGCTTATACTATATAGGAATGGAGGGAGTATCTAACCTGCTTCGTTCACCTTTAAGAGAGGCATATCACGAGCCTCGCGCCGGAAGCAAGCCACGCCCACGACCTGCGGGCCCCGATGCATGCCGGGCGCGCACCGCGCACCAGGCCACGGCCCCCGCCTGCACCTGCACCTCACGCACGACACGCGCATCCGAGTTGACCGCGTGAAACGCGCCCACGTCGGGCCAGGAGCAGATCCGGCCTCGGGTTACGCGCCGAGGCTCATCTCGTGCCTCGGCTTTGTAAGGTCAATCTCAATATAAAGTTTCATCTCACTGTTTTTAAGAATGTCACATCAGATTTGAAGACTTAGTTTGATGTATGAAAAGGTCTCTCTCGAGTGCATAATTTTATCTCACGGTTAGCATTAATTTAATATCTATTTGTTGCATTAAGATTGGTCAAAGCGTGTTGGGATGAAACTCTATGCTCTTAATGGGAGTTTCAATGCAGTTTCATACCTATGAAACAAGTGCCAAATATGCTACATCACCTTTTTTGCTTATGTGACACCTTATTTAATGCTAATGAAACTCCCACTCGAGACTGGTCTAACTAGAAGCTGTATTTTACACGAAGTAAAATGAGTATTGAATTGATATAGTACAGGGACGCTCTGTGTATATATCATCAAGGTAGATTGACATTGAAGTTATTTATCCAATTCATACGAATTATTATTGATTTTAGAGTTGGCCGCTCCAAGGCCGGTCTCGATAGAGAATGTTATCACACAATTATCAAAAAGAATTTTTTAAAAACCGTGCCGGTGGAGGGTTATGGTGATGACACTCATCTCTCATCCCATGACATTTTCCCTATTCTCTCTCATACTATGTCAGCAAATTTAATGCTCATTACACTACCATAAGACTCTTATTGAGACTGGCCTAAGAAGCTACAATGATGCATATAAAATATGGAACTACTGAATTCATGAAAGTAAAGAAGCTCCTTGTTTTTGTATCTCATGAAGAGAAAATCTCACGAAGAGAACATCACGATGATGAACCAATCACTATAAGCGCGCATATATAGTGAGGAAATACGGAACAATCATGCAATGGTTTTGAATCATCTTAAAAGATGAATGTGGGAGATAATTGAAGTATTGTTAACAACATTTCCTCCGAAATGTTGCTATTGTTTCTCGTTTGAAAACTCGGATCCGGAAACAAAGTCTATGACATAAATGCTTGCAGCATTTACATCGGATCAATGAATGAAGCAATTGAGGATAAATCATAAATAATAGTGAAAGTTTATGGTCCATAAGTCACGAAGACTTATACTCATACATATGAAATAGTTTATCTGTTTCCGGCAAGATATATTGAATAAATGCATTAAATCAAATGGATTTTATGAATCCATATGATGAAGTCCTCGAAGGATATGAATTCTTTGTCTCATGAAGAGCATTGTAACGAGAAGTTTCATGAAGAGCATCTCACCGAAGTGATACATCCACGAAGGAAAATCACTTACCGAATAGACTCATAAAGAGCATATCATAGAAGAGATACATCCATGAAGGAATAAGTCAATGAATGACTTTACCAGTCAAACTATAAATAAACACCAAAGCTAGCCCCTTCGTTTTACGTCATGATCTACATACTTCGATCCGCCGATACTATAACAAAGCTAACCCCGATCGCCTAAACTAAGGACCCGTTCGATCCAGGGGCTAAAACGAAACGGACTAAAATTTAGTCATTCTAGGGACTAAAGTGCCAAACAGACGGACTAAAATGGACTACAAACTTTTTAGTCACTTTAGACACCCATCCGGAGCTAAAATGAACTAAAATGTAAACTTTCCACTCATGCCCTCTCGCATCTGTCTTCTCGAAACATTCACCGCTCGCTTGCTCCTAACCGCACCGGCCTCCTCCCGAATCCCCCACGCCGCCGTCCGTGTGCCTCCGACGAGCCCCTCCGTCTCCAGGGCATCGACGCCCGCCTGGACCCACTCTTCCCGCATCGGATGCCCACGCCACCGGGATTTCATGGCCGGCAGCTTGCCTAGCCCCATGTCTTCCCCACGCAGCCGACGTTTGGCCGGACGCCCCATCTTCCCCACGTGCCGCAGCCCGTCGCCGCCGACCCGGCCTCTATGCGTCTCTCGGTCGACACTCTTCGCGCCGATGCCTAGCCGCGACCGTCGCTCCCCCGCACCTCCCGGCCACCACGCCGGCCCGGTCGTCCCATGGCCGCGGCCGTAGCTCCCGCCGCCCGTTGTCGAAACCGATCCTCCACGCCGTCGCGCCTATTTTCGCAGCCCCGCTTCTCCGTCGTGCGCGCGGTGGCGGGTGCTTGGAGGTGCGGGTAGGGCACGGCCGTAGTGGTCGACGGCAGAGTCGGGTTGCGCGCAGCTTGCCTCCTCCGACGCTCCTCACGGCTTCGAGCTCCATGGCCAAAAAGCAAGGCCGAAATGAGAAAATGGGGCTCGATCTAGGAACTCTCTAAGAGCATCTCCAAGCAATCTTCCTAAACAAGCCTCCAATCCTATATTTTAGGAGTTTTGTCAAAAAATCATCTCCAGCAGACCTCTTATATGGGCTCCTAAATTAGCTACCCTCCTAAATCCCCCTCCAACCCCCCGAAAATAGGATCCTCCCATCCTCCCTCCTAAATCCAACTGTCAGTGGGTCCCATATTTTATTGTTTTTTATTTTCTTTTTCTATTTTCCTCTCTCTCTCCACCGGAACGCGGCGGCCGCTCAGGGCCCAACTCCCGCCGCCGCCCGTCGGCCGACGGCCGCCGCCGCCGTAGTCCGGCCATCTCCGGCCGACTCATACCGCCTCTTGTCAAGCCCACCTCGTCGCTCCCAAGCAATCGTCGGATCAACAAAGCCGCCGCCGCCGAGGATGCCCGCCGCTCGACCCACCATCGTCGCTTGGCCGCCGGACCGGCCCGCCGTGGATGCCGAGCACCGACGCCGCCCGAAGCCCGTCGTGGACGCTTCCGCCGGGAGGTGCTCAAGATTCACCCGCATCCGCTAGGAGCCGCCCAAGATTCGCCCGCCGCCTCACGCGCCCGCCCGTCGACGTGGAGGCTCCGCCGTCGACCCACCCCGCCATGGACGACGGCTCGGCGTCGAGACAACCCGCCGTGGCGCTCGCTCCCCTCCTCGAACTACACGATCTTGGTGTGGGACCTGGAGGTGGCGCCGAGCACCAATGGAGAAGGTGGACTTCCCGATGGCATGGTGGTGGCAGCCGGGGCTCAAGCCGCTTGAGAGACAGCGGATCTGTCCTCGGTTGTATCAATGGTGGGTCCTACCAATGTAGGGGCCTAATTTTAGAGTCGTTGTCTGGAGCCAGAAGTCCTTTGACGCCCCGAAATTTTTACGGTGGCCCGAAATCCAAAAACCGGAGGTCAATTTAGGTGTGACCGCTGGAGTTGCTCTAAGGGTATTTCGGTCCTTTTAGAACTTATTTAATGCATTTTAGTCACTTTTAGTCTTAAAAAATCAAACTGGGATGAAATTTAGTCACACTACTTTAGCTCTTGGGATACAAACGCGACCTAATCATCCACCCCCGCAAACAAAAATCACGCGCAAACCCCAGACGAGGAGAGAAAGCACAAGCAAACTGTCCATAACTGAACGAGGCGAGGCAGCCCCCTCGTCAAGCTTCGAATCCTCCTCTCCTCCCCCTCCCGTTCATTCCACGCGCTCCCCTCCTCCACTACCCCGCCGCCTGAAACTTTCCGTGCTACTCGATCGACGGGGACCGATGGAGAAGTACGAGCTGCTCAAGGACATCGGCTCGGGCAACTTCGGGGTGGCGCGGCTGATGCGGAACAAGGAGACCAAGGAGCTCGTCGCCATGAAGTACATCCCGCGGGGACTCAAGGTGAGCCGCCGCCGCCGCCGCCGCAATGATTTGGCCCCAATTTGGGGTTCTACTTCCGGAATTCGCGGGTCCTATGATTTGATTTCTGTATGCTCAGATTGACGAGAATGTGGCGAGGGAGATCATCAACCACCGCTCGCTGCGGCACCCCAACATAATCCGGTTCAAAGAGGTGGGCGGAGAATTTTATGCGCTTCTTTTGAACTCAAATTCCTTCTGTTCCTCTTTCGTTTAGTGACCCTGCTTGTTCAGGTTGTGCTCACACCCACGCACCTCGCCATCGTCATGGAGTACGCCGCCGGCGGCGAGCTGTTCGACCGGATCTGCGGCGCTGGAAGGTTCAGCGAGGATGAGGTGATCATTTAATTCGCTCGAATTTATTATCTTCACCTGTTTTCTCCCCTTATCCGCAAAGCAATTTGGTGCTTATGTGCTAATTTCTTCTTTCCGTGGGGTGTTTTGCTGCTATTGCAGGCGAGGTATTTCTTCCAGCAACTCATTTGCGGTGTCAGCTACTGCCACTTCATGGTGAGAATAGCAGCCAAGTAAAAGAGGGAGATTTTCTTATGTTTTTTCTTTCAAAAAAAAAGAAATATGTGCTGATGAGGTAGGCAATTGCAAATATTCTTGTGATTCGCAGCAAATCTGTCACCGGGACTTGAAGCTGGAAAATACGCTACTAGATGGCAGCCCGGCGCCGCGCCTTAAGATCTGTGACTTCGGCTACTCCAAGGTGTACCACCTTTTGTTATTTCTTAGGGCTATTATTTCTTTTCTTTTGAAATAGATACTGAAACACGCCTTTCTTCTATAACCGGGTAAACTGGGAGGACGAAAACTTTGACACGAAACTGTGTTGCTTTTCTCATTGTGCTTGCCAAACTCGTGCATTTGTTGTTGTTATTGCCCTGTAAAGTGGAGTCCAATCTGCCCTTTTCTTTCAGATTCATAAAGTGGTAATACTAACACACCGTTCAGTTCCAAATGTTTGAACATTTGACAGAAAAGAATACTCACCTATTTTGTTCTTTATTCTCGCTATATGGTCAGCTGCTAACAGCTTTGGCAACGTCTCTTTGTCACAGTCATCCCTGTTGCATTCTAAGCCGAAATCCACGGTCGGAACTCCAGCATACATTGCTCCGGAGGTGCTCTCTCGCCGGGAATACGATGGCAAGGTTAGTGTTTTAATTTGCTGCTCCCCTTCGCTTGTTCCCCTGCAGCTAGGTTCCCTGTGGCACTTTTCTCAATCCTTCTTGTGTGCATCGTTTATGCTTGTGTTCATCTCCTCAGCAGTGCCATTTGCGTTCCTTGACCGAGTGTAAGAGGTCATCAGTTGTATTGGTATGTGGGCCCAATGCAGCATATGCCGTGTAGACCAGGTTCTTGTAAAACTTGCCTTATCCGAGGTACTATTAGATTTTAGAACTCTGTACGCAGTTAGTGCTACTGGCCCCGCATATCAGTATGGCGTTTTGTCCCCATCCCTGTGGGGAGACTCGAATTTCCAAGCACTCCAATTATTTGTGTTGACAATTTTGTCAAAGAAGCATGGGAACAGGTATCCTAAAGAAATGCCCCTAACATCCATTCAGTGTCCCTGAGACGTTTTTTTCTGGAATCAATCAGTGCTTGTGTCATGTTGGGTATTGAACTTTTCCCCTAGTGGGATGTGCATGCATAAATTCTACCCCGATATTTGTTGTTGATCTACATGTTGGAGTCTTGTCGGCTTGGCATTCTTGGAGTAATGACATATGCTGAAAGTTCGATTTGATGTGAAAAGCTTGATTCTGTTGATGAAGATCTTGTTACCCCCTCTCTTCGCCCTCCCCCCAACACATACAAATAATTTAACAAGTTGAAGTGTGGATTAATAAAATAGTTCTTCTGCACTTTGTTGTCTAGTGTATCCTTGACCAACAAACTTTTCTTTTAAAAATTGCACAGCTCCAAAAAAATTGTCCTCAGCCTTCTAGAGGACAACTATAAAGAAAAAGCACTGAGAGAAATAAAATCCTTGCTTCATGATGAAGTGCGCATTGTGGAGATGCCCGTGGGCATGTTTTTTGAGTCATGTTTTTATTTGTCACACTTTATGTCCTTTTCCTGGACATTTGTTCGTCATTTTTTGAGCCATAGGTCACCCTTACCATGTTGGACTTCATCTTGTTAGGACTGAATATCTTTCTGGTCACCTATGGTCCTACGGAGCTATTTTTCGTTGTCCTATTTGTTTTCCTTTTGTCATCTATAGCTTGTCCTTCTTAATGCCAACACTGTTTCACCAATGATCAATGCACCTTGTTTCTTGCTTGTTGGGTTGTTATGCCGAACTTCTTGCAAAATACCTTTCCAGCATGCAAAACTTGGCTGCCTTTGTGAGTAAAAGAAGCCATAGAATGTCACTACTCTCTACGATCAGTTTTAAGTGATGGACATTGTTCAATATTTTGTGTCATTGGTTTCTAGAAGCTTTCTTCATGAAGTGGCACTACTTTCTAAAGGTGCCCAGTTCAGCATTCGGGCTGCTCCAGCATTTAATATTCTCCAGTCAGACTGTTCACTTTGCCTTCACAGATCTATATTTTCTGTGTCTCAGCATATTCATACATACTTAGCTGACATTGTAAAAGTTAATTGTGACTTTTGGGGAAAATTTTCTTAGTTTTTTTATGGCAGCATATTTCCTCGAGACAAAAAATTGCATACAAGCCTGTTATTTCATGGCTTTGATGGTATTTATTCTAGATTGACATTGCCAGTTCTAAAGTGACCTGTGATAGCTTCGCTTCGATTTTGTTGCTTCTCTTTATGTGCACAATTGAAGTGTTCCATAGAAGTTTCGCGATAGAGGATATGCCTTTTACTTATAAGAACTATGCTTAGGGGCATAACAAAAAACCCGCTCATGTTCTTCATTTCCTTGGTTCTTAGCACAATGGCTACAGACCTGTAGTCAATAATGCATTTAAGTGATGTCTGCTTGTTCACGCTTCTCATATGATCGCTGATTGGAGTTTATATGCTATAGGTCGACCCAAATTTCGTAAACTGCTGGAAAGGCCTGTTTCCTTGAGATTGTTGTTGTTTTGTGCTCTTCGCTTTCTCATTATGGGGTTCATGTTCATTACATTTTGTAAGATGGTTTGCAGATGGCAGATGTTTGGTCTTGTGGAGTGACCCTTTATGTGATGTTGGTTGGTGCATACCCTTTTGAGGACCCGGACGATCCCAAGAATTTCAGAAAGACAATTGGGGTAATTGTTTCGCTCAATTATCCAGAAAGACCATAAATACCTTATTCTTTCACTTTGTGAATGACAATCGTGTGTGCCTGTCATTCATTTTCAGAGAATAGTATCTATTCAATACCAAATACCAGAGTATGTCCACATATCCCAAGATTGCAGGCAGCTACTCTCGAGGATCTTCGTTGCGAATCCTGCAAAGGTAATTTTAGAAGTGAACCTTGCAAAGCATAAGTCGACTTACCATGGGTTTACCATCATTACAATGGACTTCCCCTCATTTCTTCAGAGAATAACAATTAGGGAGATTAGAAATCACCCCTGGTTCCTTAAGAATTTACCTAGAGAGCTTACAGAAGCTGCACAAGCGAAATACTACAAGAAGGACAACAGCGCTCCCACCTTCTCTGATCAGACTGTTGATGAGATCATGAAGATTGTCGAGGAGGCTCGCACGCCACCCAAATCATCTACTCCTGTCGCTGGTTTTGGTTGGGCTGAGGAAGAAGAGCAAGAAGATGGCAAGAAGCCTGATGATGAACATGATGAGGAGGATGACGATTACGATGATGAGGATGAGTATGACAAGCAGGTGAAGGCAGTACATGCCAGCGGTGATTTCCAACATCTGATAAAATGAAGCAGTTGGCAAGGTTAAAAGTTTTCTGCTGATGAGATGCCGTCTTATTTTACTTGTAATTTCGTGCCGTTGTCGATCATCCTTTTCTCTGATACTGTACTATAACTTTGTAAATTATCATGAAACCAGCTTCCTCAATGGCTATGTAATTGTAATGAACTGTTGAGTGATTAGGGTAGGAAGAGGAATTGTAATTTATGGAATAAAACTTCTAAGATGACGGAATTTCAGGGGTTTTGTTATTTGACATAGTACAACAATAAGACAAAAAAGATGCCTGAAAAATGACCACCTCTAGTAATCGATTGACGTAGGGTGTGTTCGTTTCCTCCCTCTAAAATTTAGCACTGTCACATCAAAGAGAATCTTATTATTTATGAATATTTTGATCAATTTAATGACAAAACCCTATTGACAGATTGGTGCTAATTTTCGAGATGAATCTAATGAGCTTAATTATTCTATATTTTGCTAAAGTGATGCTACAGTAACCGTCTTCTAATCACGACTTAATTAATCTCATTAGATTTGTCTCATAAATTAGTCTAGGGGCCTGTAATTTGTTTTATAATTTAACTTTATTTAATACTCTTAAATAATAAGATTCTTTTTGATGTGACAGATCTAAAATTTAGACCTAAGGAAACGAACACACCCGTAGGTCTAAACTTTATAGTTGTCACATAAAAAAGAATCTTACTATTTAAGAGTACCAAATAAAGTTTAATTATAAAATAAATTACAGGCCCATAGACTAATTTATGAGATGAATCTAATGAGGTTAATTAAGTTATGATTAGAAGACGGTTACTGTAGCATCACTTTAGCAAAATATAAATTAATTAAGTTCATTAGATTCATCTCGAAAATTAGCATCAATCTGTCAATAGGGTTTTGTCATTAAATTGATCGAAATATTTATAAATAGTAAGATTCTTTTTTATGTGACAGTGTTAAATTTTAGAGGGCAGGAAACGAACGAGGCCTTTGAATAGATGTCATTGTGTTTCATGTATAATAATTGCTCTTCTGCGTGGTCTTTGCGTATCTTTTTTCTTCCAATTTGGGAGTTCGATATTTGCTCACGAGAATCGTGCCCAAAACTTTTAATCATTCTACATAATTGCCGGGATAAACAAAGCCACGATTGCGTCTATGACAACAAAATCTTTAGACCAAAAAAAAAACCATTAAAATCTTTGGGTACTGTGCCAACAAATTTTCGTGACGTCAACAATTCCATTATTCAACTATATGAACAATAATCTTCCCTACAAGCCAGCTCTAATTTTGCATATCAAGCTCTAGTACCAAAAGAGAAAACATGTATATAAACTAACAAAATCGGACACGAGTCACGGTTAACCTAAATAAATGTGCAGTCTATCCGATAAGATGCGAAGGCATCAATTTGCAGGAGGTAATGGAGCCTTTTCCTTGCCAGATACAACAATTCCCGTGCCAATACTTGGGGCTCCCTCTCAGCACAAAAGCCCTGACGAAAAGCGAAGTAATGCCACTAATCCTAAAATTGGCAAGGAAGCTACCAGCGTGGAAAGGCAAGCTCTTGAACAGAGCCGGCAGACTCAGGCTAGTGAATATGGTGCTATCTTCCATCCCGACCTACCATCTCACAGTTTTTCCATTGAAGAAGTGGGCAATAAAGAAAATAGACAAAATCAGAAGAAACTTCTTCTGGAGAGGAACCGAAGAAATAAATGGTGGACACTGCTTAGTAAGTTGGAAGAAGGTAAAGAGGCCAAAGAAACAAGGTGGGTTAGGCGTGCTGGACCTGGAGATGTTTGGAAGGGCGCTACGGCTGCGTTGGCTGTGGTACGAGTGGGTAGAGCCCACAAGACCATGGGCTGGCACTATCTTGCCGTGTGATGCAGTGGCGTGCTGGACCTGGAGATGTTTGGAAGGGCGCTACGGCTGCGTTGGCTGTGGTACGAGTGGGTAGAGCCCACAAGACCATGGGCTGGCACTATCTTGCCGTGTGATGCAGTGGATCGCCAGCTCTTTAGAGCAAGTACATCAGTGCAGCTGGGGAATGGACGCAAAGCAAAGTTTTGGGAATCGCCTTGGCTCCAAGGAAGAGCTCCAATGGACATCGCGCCTAACCTATATAAGGCCCTGTTCGTTTCCTCCTCTAAAATTTAAGCATTGTCACATCAAAGAGAATCTTTCTATTTATGAATATTTCGATCAATTTAATATCAAAACCCTTTTAGAGACTGATGCTAATTTTCGAGATGAATCTAATGAGCTTAATTAATCTATATTTTGTTAAAGTGTTGCTACAGTAACCGTCTTCTAATCACGACTTAATTAACCTCATTAGATTCGTCTCGTGAATTAGTCTAGGGGTCTGTAATTTATTTTATAATTAAATTTTATTTAGTACTCATAAATATTAAGATTCTTTTTGATGTGACAACTATAAAGTTTAGACCACAGGAAACGAACACACCCTAAGCTTGCATGGCGAAAACACCAGACTGTGCGTGATGATTTACAGGACCACAACTGGACACGTGGACTGTGGAGAATGGAAAACGCTCACGAAATGGCCGAACTCATAAATTTGTGGCACTTAGACTAACTCCAACAAGGGGAGCTATTTTTCTTAGCTTTGCCTCACCCACACAGTAGCTTGCATTGCCTCTCAATCCCAGCGTCTCCAACAGAGCGAGTGCATTCTTTTCTCTTCCTCCGACCGCAGTCAGCGCCGCCGGCCCGCAGCCGCTCCGCGCCCACCTCCATCTCGCCGCACCTCCGCCTCCCGCGCCGATCCGCGGACATGCCTCCACGCGACGCCCTCCCGCGCCGCGCTCGCCGCCCGCGCGCGTCTCCGCCTCGTCGCCCCGCGCGCTGCTCGTCCGAGCCCCGCTCCGTGCGCCACCGCTCGACTCGATCTGCCACGGCCGCTGGCCCTGCTCCGCCGTCGCCTTCACTCGTCGTGCGGCCCCTCCGCGACATCACGACGCCCGCGCGCGAGGCGTGGTGCCGGCGCCGGGGACGGAGGCAGCTCCAGCCGCCACGGCATCGCAGGCAGCAGCCGTCGGGGCAGGATGACGGCGCGCTGGTGCTCCTCCTCCACGCCCGCGCCGCTCCTCCACCGCAGCTGCTTCCCAAGCTCGCCTGCCGGCCACGCGTCGCCTTCCCTCTCGCTGGCTGATTTGCATTGGAGGAGAGAGGAGATGTAATTTTACATCTTCTGTCTCCTCGAAGCCAAAAATAGCTTCTCCTCGAAGCCAAAAATAGCTTCCCTTTTGGCTTGTCTGTTGGAGGCGTCAGGGAAGAGGCACAGTGTCAGGGGAGAGGTATAAATGGATTTGCCTCTCCCCTGTTGGAGTCAGTCTTAGTGAGCCAAATACAACTGACAGATCAGGAAGACTCCATCACATGGAAGTGGACAGCCTCCGGCCATTATACCAGCAAATCAGCGTACATGGCCCAATGTCACGGATACTTTGCACATTTTGACGCCATGGCCGTGTGGACAGCAAAAGCAGAGGGGAAGCAAAAGCTTCACGCCTGGCTTGCACTACAGGGAAGGGCACAGACCGCGGACAACCTTACGAAAAAGAATTGGCCTTGCAATGCGCAATGTCCGTTATGCGATCAAGAGCCTGAAACCATTGACCACATATCTTTAAACTGTGCCTTTGCAAAACAGGTATGGCTTGAGATAAGAAACTGGCAAAACGTTGAGTTGCTGAGGCAAGAGGACTCGGGATCAGACCTTGAGACATGGTGGAACAAAAGACTATCTGGCATACCAAAGGAGGAAAAGAGGAGGAGGGCCACAATTATGATATACACAATGTGGGGACTATGGAATGAAAGGAACCGACGAACCTTCCAGCATAGAGCAGCTGATCCAAAAGAAGTCCTAATGCTTATAAAAGAAGAAATGAGGCAGATGGAAAGAGCTTTTGGCAATCCAGGAGGAGAGGACCATGTCGGTGGAATTGTCTAGCTCAGTAAGGGAAATGTGTTGGGTGAATGGAGTGCTTTAGTTTTTGTGGGTATGTAATACTTTTGTAACCAAAACTCTTTTCTTCTTCTTAAATGAAAGAGCAGTGCTCCTGCTCATTGTTCGAAAAAAAGTCACGACGGACCTACTCATCTGTTCGGTCAACACAGAAAACAGCAACAGAGCTGGTGCACCTTCACGACCTGTAAAAAAAAAAGAGATATTGATCGTATCTGCAAAAACAGTGAAGCTGTCATAAGAAGCAATAGGAAGCACTGTCATTAAGCTCACCGTGGAGGAGGTTTCCTTCATGTGAGTTCGTCATTGTCATTAGCGCCATAAGATAGCTTGCCGTGGAGCAGGAGAGCAACATCCTTCTTATCAGGACTGTCAGCTCTTCAAATTGACTGATTCTCGTCACCAAGGGCTTGAAGAAAAAAAAAGTACTAATCAGCCAAGAGTTACTGATATCATTATATAATGCCATTGAAGACACTCATTCAAAGAAGATCACAACTAAACAGGAAATTCTCGAAAGAAAACAAAGTCATACTGATAGAATGTCTTATATATCAGGTCCAAACAAGCTCTCAAAACAGATCATAGTCCAAACATTCCCTAAAAAAAAAGCTTTAGCATCATTCTCAATCTGCAGTAAATTTAGCAATACAGGTTCAAATGGAATTTTATTCGCTTGTTGTTAGCAACATATATCGCTTGTTGTTAGCAACATTTTACATATCTTTTTAATTAATCATTCATCATACAAAACACATTCACTTAGTTTTCCAGGCTCCCAACGGAATGACTTTGTTTAAGGATTGTATCAGTATGACTTTGTTCAAGGATTGTACGATCAACTAGGTCATGTTAAACATCTGTGATTATACAATCCTTAAACAATCCTAGGTCGCCATATATACGACACAACAATGTACGCGTGCGTCTTAAGCGGTGTACGGAACATGCGAACTAGTCAGAGAAGCTCAACAGAGTCTCCCTTAGTTTCTTTCCCGTGTTCCTAAACTGAAGATGAACACCGAACAGTTTAATAATTCCATATTATGGCAGCACAATTGAACTAAGGTGATGAACTAGTGGGGACATACAATTGACGAAAAGACATGCATCTAGTTTCATAACAGAAAATTCGATGTATCTTTTAGGTAACTATTGAAGGCAAGCAGTAGAGCAAGTCGTCAGAGCAACATTGGCATCAGAAACCAAAATGATTCAGGACGTAATCAATGCAGATGAATAATCAACCGAGCACACGAAGCAGAAATACCGTTGGGACCCGAGCGCGGCAGCACCCAACGGAGGCAGTAGCTGACCGACGGGCGGTCCAGGCTGCGGCCGAACTCCACGACCTCGCTGCTGCGCACGTCCACGGCGAAGATGGTGTACACCGTCAGGAAGAAGTAGACGACGTCGGGCTTGTGCGGGTGCACGAACGCGAGGACGGGGACCTTCTCCGGCATCAAGCTCTCCTTGTAGCCGTGGCTCGCCCAGATCATCCCCAGGGTCGTCGTGGTCTGCAGCTCCCACCGCGGCTTGCCGGAGTCATCGTCCTTGGCGAACGGGTCGCAGACCAGCGTCCAGACGGCCACCACCCTCTTCTCCGGGGGTTCACTGAACTTCTGCGCCAAGTCCACGAACCGCAACCGGCCGTTGCTCACCCCCACACAGCGATAACTCCTTATGCCATCCTCCGGCTTCTCCCCCTTGATAGCGAAAATCTCGGGTAGCTCCACGTAGCGCAGATCCGGCTTGTGGTCGAGCACGTTGCAGCCGAGGAGGCCCTGCGTGAGGTCGACCCACCAGAGCTTCCCGTCGTGGGCGATCACGTCGTGCGTTTTCCAGTCCCCCCAGATGACTGGGAAGACCACGATCTGCTCGCTCCACCACGGGAAGTCGGAGTCCGAGCGGAAGGTGACGAGGGAGCCGCCGCAGCCGCGGCCGAACACGAGCTCGGCCACCACGTACTCGACGCCGCCGGGGACGGGGAGGAGGCCGATGTTTCTGAGGGCGCATACGGGGAGCTGCAACTTCTCGCGGCTGGGGAGGCGAGCGGCGGTGCCGGTCCACGCACCGAGCGCGTCGGCGGCGGGCAGGAAGTCGCGCGCCACGAGGAGGGTGCCCCGGGCATTGGTGGCCGGGTTGAAGCCGGTTACGGGGTCCCGCGACACGAGGAGGAGGACGCCGGCGTCGTTGGCGGCGATGACGTAGAGGCATTTGTCGGCGCCGTCCCGGGTGGGCTTCGGATGGGCGCTCGTGAGCAGGGCGAGCTGGGAGATGGACGGGGGTCGGCGAGCTTCACGACCAGGGAGGGAGATGGGGCCTCGACGTCGACGTCGTGCTGCACGCGGGCGGCGCGACGCAGGATGACCCACGGCGGCCGCAGTGCCGCCGGCGGCGGCGATGCGGACGAGGAAGACGACGACGCCATTTCTACCGGGGCCTTGGGGGAGCAAGAGAGGGATGAATCGGTGGGGATTGAGGATGGATGGCAGTTTGGGCGTTGTTGGGCTTTTGAAGGGTTTAGCGTGTGATGCAAGACTGGATTCCAGGCTCCAGCTCACGCCTAATTCTCCGCTGCGGCCGTGCGGCGTGGTGAAACAGAGGATTAACAGGACGGTAAGAACAGTGTGGTAACTCAACGTGGTAAGAAAAAGAGCACGGCGCAGAGGAGCCGCTCCAAATGGAGATTTTACAGTTTTGCTTTGCAGCAGCGTTTCGGAGCGTCGGTCGCTTGATTTAAAATTTTAACTATATATGCAAATCTTTTTTAAAAAGTTTCTTTTGGAATTTAACATAGCACCAAAAGGAAATTGTGAAGAGCTTAAGGTTTTTGACTTTATTGATGAAAGCGACTCTGTCAACCTGTCAGGCCTTTTTGCAGTGTCAGCTTGATACTCTACAATCTACTACCTCCGTTACTGAAAATGTAGCGTTTGTTGACTTTTTAAAATTATGTTTGATCGCTTGTCTTATTCAAAAAATTTGTGAAAAAATAAAAACAAATACATCATATTTAAAATATATCTAACAATAAATTAAAATATAACAAAATAATCAATATTCTTGTAAATTTTTTGAATAAGACAAACAGTCAAACCTAATTCTGAAAAGTTAATAAATACTTACATTTTGGAATGGAGGTAGTATTACTACTACAACATCTCGTTCGCGGTTCATAATCTGCACCCGGTATTATTGAAAAAGTTATGTGCATCTGAAACGAATACTACGTATATCCCTGTCCAAGTCCGTGCTAGTACGGTACTACCTCTTCTTCGCCCTTTTTGTCACTTTGCCCCCTGATTCTCTGCAAAATCCGTTCCTCCCTGTCCTTTATCGTCCTAACATTTCGTTGCCCCTCGCCGCCGCCGCCGCCGGCGACGAGACCCAACAAGCCAGCCCCGCGTCGCTGCCCTGCCCCTGAACCTCCTCTTCCCCGGCCGCTTCCGCTGGCGTGGAGTTGAGATCCGTTCTTCCGGACTTGGATTGCCTCCTTCTCCCCATTCGGTAAGGTGCCCGTGCCCTAGCTTGCCGGGGTAGAGCCCCCTGTTCGATGCGTGGTACCCTGCTGATGTAGTCCGTCTTTTGTCCGATTAGGTTCAGCTCTTGAGCGCGCGGGATACGTTTTCAGTTGGTCCTCCATGTCAGCCGTTGAGCCTGCCGCCGCTGGCGCGGACCAGGGCGAGCCGGTGGTTGCGCCGCAGGAGGATGGCGGTGTCGGTGGCGGCGAGGGGACCGCGGAAACACAACTGGTGGTCGTTTCCAACTCTGGGGATGAGGTGGCGGGGAGGAGGGAGTACGGAGACGAGGGCGAGACCGAGGGGAGGCCGCAACTGTGCACGGCAGTAAGGAGGGTACCGAGGAACTGCTCCGGATGGTGGTGTACAGCGAGGAGGCGGCCTACAAGCTCTATTGCGACTATGGCCATCGCATGGGGTTCAGCATCCGGAAAGGGAAGCAGTCCTACTTCACTGGCACCAAGAAGATACGGACCAAGGATTACTTCTGCTCCAAAGAGGGGCTCAAAGAAGGGGAGAAGCTTACTGATGCCAACTTCAATGATCCACATACCAGGACCAACTGCAAGGCCATGGTGCGGTTCAGGGTGAATGACCATGGGGAATGGAAGGTTATTCGGTTGGTCTCTGATCACAACCATAACCTGGCAAGGCCTGAGGAAAGACACCTTTTGCGGTCTGCGAGGTCACTTATAGCAGGGAGGTCGAGTTCTGTCGAGGCTATGTTTTATGCAGGGTACCAGGTCCAAGGTACCTCTCCCCAAATGCCTTCAGGAAGCATTACTGTAACCAATAATGCAGAGACTTCAAAGCATGATTTGCTTCACGGTTATGGCACTATGGCAAAGATATCAGCCGTAGGGACTGGAGATTTGCAGAGCCTTATAAGCCACCTGAAGAGCAGGGCAAATGAAGATGGCATGTTCTACTGGGATGTTCAATTAGATCGAGGTGGTCGCATGACAAATTTCTTTTGGCGTGATGGAAGGAGCAGAATTGACTATGATTGTTTTGGCGATGTAGTCGTATTTGATTCAACTTATCGCTTGAACAAACAGAACTTGATATGTGCACCTTTTGTTGGTGTGAATCACCATTGGCAGACCACTATGTATGGCTGTGCGCTCTTGGTTGACGAATCAATGTCGACTTTTGTGTGGTTGTTTAAGTCCTTCTTGGAGTCCATGGGAAATCGGCATCCTCGATCTATTTTCACGAACCAAGATCAAGTTATGTCAAAAGCAATTGAAGAGGTTTTTCCAAATACGTGCCACCGCATTGCTCGCTGGCACATTCAGAAGAATGCCACTTCTCGTCTTGGTTCTCTTAATGGTTCAAAGGCTTTCAACAAGATATTTGTCAAGTGCATGCAGGGATGTGACTCGGAAGTGGAATTTGAGGAAACATGGGCTGAAATGCTCTGTGAATTTAAGTTGCAGGAAAATAAGTGGCTTAAGAAACTATATAAACTCAAGCATAAATGGTGTAGTGCTCTCAACAAGTGCACCTTTGATGGAGGGGTTGAGTATGAGCCACAGTGTGACAGCATGAGTAACATATTCAGTGGCATTTCCGATAAGTTGACCTCACTTTCAGCACTTGCTGTTGCTGTGGATAAACAGACTGAAGATTGGCGGGAGAAAGAGTATGATGAAGATACAAGGTGTTGCCAAAAGCCACCTACTTGTATTATAAAACACAGTGATATTTTGAATCATGCAGCAAAGGTTTATACACATAGAATCTACAAGCTGTTTGAGACGGATTTTCTTGATGGGTGCGGGGCCACAAAATTTAAGGAGCTTCAACGTTCAGACAATAACACATATCAGTATGAGATGACCATGCAAGGGCGAGGATCAAGAGTTTGCACAGTTCATTTCAATATGAATGCGATGCAAATCACTTGCAGCTGTAGTAAATTCGAGACAATGGGTTTACTTTGCCCACATGCTCTGAAAGCTCTCAGTATCAATAATGCATCCAAAGTTCCAGACATTTACATTCTGAAACGGTGGACCAAAGATGCAAAGAAACGGTTTTTTAATCCAAAACAATATGAACCATCATATCAGGAATGTATGGATGATGAGGCTGCATACTGCAAATATGTTATGCGTTATGCTTACGATCTCGTGATAAAGAGTCAAGGGCAGGAGGAGTTGAGGAAATCTCTGTGGGAGACTCTTGAGGGTGGAGAGAAGGAACTTGAGAAGTATCTAGAAAATGTTACCCAATATGCATCTTCTTGTGCCACTTGAAAGATGCATGAAGAACCCTATGCTAACTCAAACTGTACTTTTGACAAGATACCAGTTTGAGTAAATACATTCAACTTTTCTTTATCTGTCTCTGTTATTCCTTGTGCTTTACTTGATATTCCAATCTTTGGTAGCACATCGTTGTTGATGTCCATGAAGCAATGATGTTTGCTAAAATGTTATGATGAAAATGTGCTAGTTCTTTTAGGTAATATGGGTATCGGTGGGTTGTTAATTGTTATAAACAGATATTGCCAGCTGGATCCTACAACTATTTACCTCTGATGAGACAAGTCTAGGATGAATGTGGTTGGTCTAGTTTGGACATATGTACATTTTTAAAAAGGCACATCTTGATTATCCAAGAACAACGAGGAAACAAATAAGATAACCACTGGTGTTCACTTTCTTCATTATTTTCTTTCGATCAATTAATACCGCTTTTTCGATTGGTTTTTTTCTTTCAACCGGTTGTTAACGTGTCCACGTTCGATAATTCTCGTAGTCGGGAGCCCGGTAATGACGGCTCGAATAAGGTGCCTTAACAAAAATAATTTAATTTTTTGACACGTGTAACCGACGTTGTCATTACGTCCATATGCGAAAAAAATTCTACCCAATTTAAATCTTTTTTTGCCCGATTTGGAGTTCGGATCCATGAAACTGCATTGAAACTCTCGTTGAGAGCATAGAGTTTCATCCCAACACGTTTTGACCAATCTCAATGCAACAAATAGATATTAAATTAATGTTATAAGTTGTCTATGAAACCGTGAGATGAAACTATGTATTGAAAGAGACCGTTTCATACATCAGACTAAATCTTCAAATCTGATGTGGCACTCTTGGAAACAGTGAGATAAAACTTTGCATTGAGACTGGCCTTAGACCCTAGTAACTGTAGAAATATTTAAATGAGTTTTGTGTAGCCAGTAGACATTAGACATGCTGATAGGCAAGCGCGCACAATGTTGGTCCAATAGGAAAATCAATGGTTATTGCTAAAAGGGATTTGTTGTTAGCCATTCATGGAATCACAACTCTAAATCCATGGTTATTTGGAACTCACATACTTTTTATTTCATCAATGAATTCATGTGTGTAAATTGCGTATCCATCATTCATATCTTATATTTCGATATTATGTCATGCTGATTATCGAAAGTTTCCAGCACAAATTGAACTAGTCTCTGGGCTGCGCCCAGCCCAGAGACTGGTCAAGACTCGGCCCTCTGTAGACGACAAGGGCCCAAACCATCACATGCCCCCGTCGTTCCTTCCTTCCCCAAGTCCGCTCAAAGTCGAGCCAAACCCCTGCGCTAAAGAACCCTAGCAAATCTCCTGCCGGCGGCGAGTGACGAAGGGAGGCCATGGCCATGGCGGAGCACCTGCGGTGGCGTCCCACTGTCAACGAGCGCGAATTCATCGAAAGTGCCCTCCAATCCGATCTTCGTGTCGACGGCCGCCGCTCCTTCGACTTCCGCCGCCTCGACATCAGCTTTGGCAGGTACACTCACCACACGCCATAACATTCGCTGGTCCTGTTCCCGCGCGCGATTTCTTCTTTTTTCGACCTTCGTTCTTGGTAATGACGGTTTGGCTGATTTCGCAGCTACCAAGCTTTGCGTTGTTTAGAATTTTTTTTAAAAAAAAGCTTTGCGTTGTTTTGCTCTTGGATATTTGTCGAACGGGATGTGATTACTGATATTGTTTCCGTGAGCTTCAGGGAGGACGGCTCGTCGGAGGTCCAGCTCGGTGAGACGCGCGTGATGGGATACGTAACTGCGCAGCTGGTGCAGCCGTACAGGGACAGGCCCAACGAGGGGACCCTGGCCATATTCACTGAGTTCTCACCCATGGCCGATCCTGCCTTTGAGCCTGGGCGGCCCGGGGAATCAGCAATTGAGCTTGGTCGTGTCATCGACCGTGGCCTCAGGTATCCTGGTTCTTTGTTTGTTTCCTTGAGGAATTTGAACTGTGGAGTGTGATGAGGATTATCTGTGCTTTCCAGGGAAAGCCGAGCTGTTGATATGGAATCACTCTGTGTTGTCGCCGGAAAGTATGTCTGGTCCGTGCGTGTCGACCTTCATATCTTGGACAATGGAGGGTATGGGCTTTCACTAATACTGTATGCCCGAATACTTCTAGTTACACTTTCTAAAACTAACCTGTTCCCATTCTTTGTCCCACAGGAATCTCATTGATGCAGCTAACATTGCTGCATTGGCGGCCCTGTCTACTTTCCGGAGGCCTGAATGCACAGTTGGTGGGGAAGATGGACAGCAGGTTACAGTCCATGATCCTGAGGTAAGCATAAACTTGCAATGATTGTACTGCATGGTCATACACTCTTGCTAAGGTATTTTGAAAAGTTCAATCTTTATTAAAATCTTTAAAATTGCTAGCTTCTAGTATATAGATATTATGAGCTCATGAGACCTAGATAATATATACATTTCCATAATCACTTGCATTCTGGTCTGTAATGCAGCCACCAAATTGAATAAGATCTATTTTTTGCTTAATTTACAGGTCAGGGATCCAATCCCTCTAGCAATACATCATCTGCCCATAGCTGTAACCTTTGCATATTTTGGTGAAGGTAACATCGTGGTATGTTCCAGTATTTCAAAGATGGAAGGGTTTTTGGCTACGAAATAGCTATCATGTTGTGTCTTTAGCATCCTCTGTTTAATTACTCTTCTTTTATGTAGGTTGTTGATCCAACGTACAAGGAAGAAGCTGTAATGGGTGGGAGGATGACTGCGACAGTTAACTCGAACGGTGATGTTTGTGCCATCCAGAAAGCTGGTGGAGAGGGTGTCATATCAAGTGTTATCATGCAGTGTTTAAGAATTGCTTCAGTTAAGGCTGCTGATGTAACAAGCAAAATAAAGACTGCGGTAAGTGAGCAGCATTAATTCTATGACTAGCCTAGGTGCCTATGCATTGTTACATCTACCAGATATAATTAGTAACATCTAATCTTAATATTTAGATCAGAACATAATTGTCTCAGGACAATGTTGATTCCATATTTGCATTATATTGATATACTTTGGCAACACGCATGAAGAAATTCATTCTCAATTGAGTTTGCATTGAACAGTAGCTGAAAGTTCTTCCCTGATGCTATCCCAGCCTTTGTAACAGGATATATGCTTCATGCTCCCTAACATTTTGTCATACTATGTAGCAATTTTTATATAACTATATGTCATGCGAGTTTTGTAAACTAAAGCACTCTAGCCAAGGCTGGAAGATTAGACATGAGCCAATAATTAGACATGAGCAAAAAATTGGAACTGTTGTTCCATTACTCTAGCCAAGACTGGAAGATATTTTTCAGAGAGAATGGTATTAGCATCAATGGTTCTCGTGGCTTAAACCACAATTGTTGAATGAATGGCCACGTGGTCTAGAATTCCTTCCTTCGAATCTAGAATGCATCTTACATTGTTAGGTTCATTGAAGATAAAATACAGATTGTTTATTCCTTAACTACTCCGTATGTCTTATTGTAAGGGGAAGAGGGAGGTGATGGCTAGTATGGCTGCCAGGGCGGTGGTGGCAAAAGTGTAGTACATGTGCGAGACTCCTAGCCAAACTCAACAATATCTTTCCTATTTCAAACTAATTCCAAATCTGATCTATTTTTTATTCTTAATCTCTAGCCTACCCCATGTAGCCACTTTTGAAAGGTGTAGGTAGTCCCTGACCTGTTTCGGCCTCTTGCCGATATGCGATATTTGAGCCTTAGCCCTGCAGTTAGATGTCGCTAGGTTGGGGTGGGTTGCCTTTGGGCCTATAACATCTCCTCCTTTGAAGTCCAGCGCGTCCTCATGCTGGTGTGCCCGTCATCAGGGCCTGAGAACCGTCTCCATTGGTGAGGTAGTGTGAAACTGAAGATGTTGATGATGACATGGCCTTTTAGGAGGTTATGCATTGTGTGATCCACATATAGTTTGAAGAACCTTGTCCTCATCAATGTCTTCGACTTTGCACTTACTCTCCATTGGTGACTTTGTTTCTTGGGCCTCGATGGCGGATGCCTCAGCAATGCGGGCACTGGACTTCAAAGGGGAAGGAAATGTTATCGGTCAGGACCTGACCCAGCCCAACCGGGTGGCATCCGACCATAGGGCTAATGGCTGTTGCCGCCTTGTGCTTGTCGGTAGGAGGCTCACGAGGTGTGGGAAGCTCACACCTTTCCAAAGTGGCTAGATCAAGGTGGTTAGAGATTTTAAGAATAGAATATTATATCAGATTTGGTTTTGTTATACAATTATTGTTCAATTAGGAGTCAAGTAAGCTTCCCTTAATGTGAGAGGGGGTGTAATCTGATCTAAAGAAGGGTTTTCCCTATGCTTCTCATGCATGCCACCGTCACGCCTAGCCATTGCTACCCTGGTTGGTTACAAGGGCCTGCTCATAACATTAACATTTTGAGTTTTTTAGGCTAATTGTTTGCATATATGTACATATGCTAAATACACATTCCTTTTGTGAAATTTGGGCATTCAAGTTAAAGCCCTTGAATCTAGTGAGGTAGGGGTAACCTACTTATTTGAGCACTCCAGGTGGGGATTCTACATATATTTGGATAGTAGTAGGGCAAACATGAACCGGTGGGATATGGCTCTGGATTTGGTGGCCTCCCATGTCTATGTGACTCTGCCCCCATCATCTTGTTCTAATATGTTACAGTTTAAATGTGCATTTGAACTTTACCCAAAATATGAAACTTGCTGATTATAATTATCATTATTTTATGGATTCACCGTTTTATCAAGCACCTAACGCTTGTATATATTTATATTTTTGAACAGGTAGAAAAGTACGCAACTGAGAAAGCTTTAAAGAAAGTAAAACGTCTACCAGCTTCTGTTTCTCAGAAAACTAGCATTCCTGATGCAACTATGGTGGACAAAGGTGACGGTAAATTGGAAAGGGAAAGTGTAGAGACACTTGGTGATGTTCATCAGATAAGCAAAGGTGATCAGGATCATGAAAATATAAAAAGAGTTTCACCTTTGACTGTGGAAAGAATTGCTAAACAAAAACAAACATCAACATTCACTGGTGGCCCATCAAATTGGTAGTTATTGGTCTGACTGCTGTATTTGTTTCCAATATATCCTAGATATTTAGCATAAATGATTTGCTTGACACAAATTTGCCAACTGGACCTTACTTTTGCAATGTAGGGACCCCTACTCTAGTGGAGTTTCATTAAGGTCCCTCAGAATTTCTCAATTCCCCGGTACTGTTAATTTTTTTTACATGTTCATTTTATTTTCCCTGATGATAGTATACAGTGCATGAAAATATAATCCAGGTGTTTGTCCTCCTGCCCAGTCCAATATCCTCTGACATCTTTCTCTTTGCGCCATTTGATTTAAAGAATCCCAAAACCAGGTTGAAAATTACTCTGTTTTGACCATGTGCACTACTTTAACTTTTCCAACACGAGCAGGAATCTTGAAGCTGTTTGTTTTACATGATAGCACGTTTTTTTTTTCATCTGACCTTTTTCAATGATTCTCTCGTGGGAGTTAAGATACCATATGCCCTTATGATAATCTACTTCGGAAAATGCAGACGCATCAGCAGCGGTCGAGGTCAATGACCATGAGGATGCCAAACCAATGTTAACTGAATCTAGCACGGAGGTGAAAACCATGTCAAGCTCTGGTGCTGCTGGAGAGTCTGATGATGCCCAGGAAATCAGATCGCCAAAGAGTCTAAAAGATGCTATCAAACCGAAACATAAAAGAAAGAAGAGAAAAGGTGAAAGGAGCTAGATTAACTGCAAGTCTGTTGTATCTTCGAAGTCTGCCAGGTGAGTTATTTGTGTCATTCTGCATTTGGCTCTTAAATCCTTGTTAATTAATAATTATGGTTGTTATTTTGCCAGTGCTGAATAAGCCTGATGACTATACTCTTGCATGTAATTTGAGGTAATTTATCTCATGGTCAAAGGAACTGTGAATAATGTTCTCATTTCTTTTATTTTCACTGTTATTACAAACTTTATGTGCTACTACAGGTAATTGACAACAACGTCAAAGGTTGCCGTTGTATGGTTTATTCTGTGCCTCGGAGGATGAGACAACAACCATATACGCAAATTTTGACAAGCAGTAGAACAACATTGTAGTTTCAGCTCGAGTTGTGTCACTAGTATTAGCTCTGTCTGTGCATACAGAGGTGGGTAATGTACTAGCTACTTGTCATACATAGATTCGGTTGTGCGGATTCAACAATGTTTGTCAGCAGTGACCTAGTTGGAAGCACCTGTTAAGTGCTGCTTATTGAGAGGGGAAAAGGAATTTGTTACCAGTCCAGTTAACACCAATTGACCGCACTTTAATTTATCTCGTCGCAAACGTGGCCTGATGTTGCTGAGAGTTCAACGCTCTAACCCTTTTCGGCCGGCTGTTTCTCGTCATTACCTTATGCTCCAACATGCATATATAAACTCGTCATGTAATCTGCATAGCGAAATATGCTCCTCCAGTGACCCCGCAGTTTGTAACCCAGTGGTTGCATGAATCGAGCTCGTTTGCTTTTGCATCATTGGCCCCGCCGCTCTGACCGTCTTTGTCATCGCCTGGTCACAGCTACCAGCTACTGCCGCTGCAAGTAACGGTGGGCGGAGGACAACGAGCGTCTACGAGCAGACCATGCAGCGGCGCGGTCAGCTCTCGGCAGAAATGGCAGCGTGCACCGGACCTCCCTTTGTCGCCGGCTGGCTCAGGGTGTGTTCGTTTTCTCCCTCTAAAATTTAAGCACTGTCATATCAAAGAGAATCTTATTATTTATGAATATTTCGATCAATTTAATGACAAAACCCTATTGACAGATTGGTGCTAATTTTCGAGATGAATCTAATGAGCTTAATTAATCTATATTTTGCTAAAGTGATGCTACAAGTAACCGTCTTCTAATCACGTCTTAATTAACCTTATTAGATTCGTCTCGTAAATTAGTTTAGAGACCTGTAATTTGTTTTGTAATTAAACTTTATTTAATACTCTTAATTAATAAGATTCTTTTTGATGTGATAACTCTAAAATTTAGACTCCGAAAACGAACACACCCGTGTTGTCTGTGATGTACTAGTACATCAGTATATGCAGCATGTCTGAACAGTGAGATATCCATGACCTACCATGGTCAGCGATGTCACCAAATTTGAGTTCCAATGTTCTCTGAATTTTCTCTTTCTCTTTATTCGGGAACGTGAGTGAGCACGCAGTTACGCACATGTCAAATGTAGAGACGTCTCAAGTTGCTGCGCACTGCATTGAAGAATCTGATGAACGTGCTATTTAGTGACAAGAGCTGCACAATTCAGGAACCAGAACAGACCATTTTTCATGATTTATTTTTAAAACTATAGCATTTGTTTCACCCAAACACTGTCTATTTTTCTAAAATCAAACTGGAGGCAGAGATGCGTTTCATTTGGGCCAGGCTCACTGGCCCACTAAACCAAAACACTTGAATCCCTCCAAAATACTAAGGGACTGTTCATTTCCTAGCATGTTAAAGTTTTAAGCCTAAAGTTTAGTGTCTCTTTTGGATTAAAATTTAGCCTCTTTAGCCCTATGAAACGAACAGCCCCTAAATGAGTCTTTGCAGGAGTAAAATAGGTCAACTATATAAATAGTCTGACTGTTCATTTCCTAGCATGTTAAAGTTTTAAGCCTAAAGTTTAGTGTCTTTTTTGGGTTAAAATTTAGCCTCTTTAACCTTATGAAACGAACAGCCCCTAAATGAGTCTTTGCAGAGTAAAATAGGTCAACTATATAAATAGTCCAATCTCCAACCGCTCACCCAAACCCAATCTCCAACGCGACTCTTCTTTAGGTCACCCGTTGGAGGCGTATTTTTGTTGTTTTGAGACCTATTTGGGGTATAAGAAGCCGCCGCCACGAAACCCCGCTCGAGGTCGGAAGCGCGCACCACTCCGCCCCTCCTCGCGCCGCCGCCTCTCCCCTCGAGGTCCAAGCGCCTCACGCCGTCGGCGCCGACCACTAAGCTCCTCTAGCTCGTCGAGATCGAGCGCTCGAGGCCTGCGTGCCGCTCCGCTTCTCCCCGCTCCCTTCTCCATCGGCCAGCGCACGGCGGCAAGAACAGGGCACAAGCCTGCCGCCTTGGGTTGCCTGGTACTCATCCTCATTCCAGGTGAGAGGTGAACTTCTCCCTGATGCTCCGATCCTCCTCCTTCCTTTTGTACTTGACATTTTTGGCTGGATGGGTCGATCCCTGCGCGGAGTTGGAAGAAAATTTGGGACAAGGACGGGGATGGGGATGGGGATGGGATTCTTGATAGCTGTCTCTGGGTATCCGGTGGCCTGAGCTCTCGGAGGAGAGGGTTCCTCTGGCATTAAGTACTATGTGGCAGCAAACCCCTAAACATTACCTAGCCAATCAGTATTCACCCTATGGTACCTGGTGGCCTGGAGTATGGCTGCCAATCAGTTTCCTAGGAAGTTGAGCGTTGATTGACATCGCTAACAATTTTCTCTCCTTTTCCTGTTATCTGTTTTGGTCGGTTTTGCTTTCATCATTTTTACAAAATACAAGTAGTAGAAGGGAATTAATAGGTATACAAGCTTTTTATTATTCACCCTAGGCACAAGGACATGAAACCTATGCTAAGCACGAAACTGTCATGAAACTGTAATTTCTGTGTACCCACTCTCACTCTTGTGGCTTTTTTTATTTATTTGGAGCAGGACCTAACAACAGTACAAGAGTCAACAAAGTCAAGGAAAATTAAGAAGGATGCCTAAGAAGGGGGCAAAAAAGACGAAGGAGGTCCAGGATGCGCCCAATCATCAAGAAAATAAGCTTCCAGACCACATTGAAATCCCGCGCACACGTGTTATCTGCAAGGCCGATGCCCCAATTCATGTATCCATTTATGTTCTACCCTTCTTTCACGTCTTTGCATTAGTTGTATGTTTGACATGCGCAATAAACTGTGTGCTTTGATAAGTTTATCTTGCATTTGGCTCTAGCTCCTAATTTCACGGACAAATATGGATATTTTCAGTGGCTCATTGCATTAATTGTCTGTTTGACATGCGCAATAAATTGTGTGCTTTGATAAGTTTATCTTGCATTTGGCTCTAGCTCCTGATTTCATGGACAAATATGGATATTTAATATTTTAATGCTATGTGTCTAATTGTAAATGCATAGAATACTGAAAAAATGCACCATTAAGTTTGTGTTCTTATTATACCATTATCGTGCTTCCGAAATGGCTTGACTATGTTCTCTTCAAATCTATTTTTGCTTATTTAATTTCATTTTTCAAAGAAATGGTTTTAGTTGGATGAAATCTACCTGTCATTTTGTTGTGAGTGGATATAATCTATTTTGGGCATGCATAGATTTTATTTTGTTTGATTTGCTTAGTCATTTGTGGAAGAAATTTTATTTATTCATATTGCAATCATTTATTATTAGCCCCATGTAGTAGACTTTTCATATTTTCTCTTACATGATTTTTTAGACTCAAGGTTTCCAATACTCGGGTGCTTTTGCTGCTATGGGAGTTGACAATAGCATGTCAGTGGATAAATTTTGCAAAAATTTCAAGATCGAGATAAATCGACTCACGGAAGATGATATGGAGTTTGATATGATTGGTATTGATGCATCGATGGCAAATGCTTTCCGGAGGATTCTCATTGCAGAGGTACTTGCATGGTTTCATATCTACTATCAGAGAACAAAATGCATTTTCTGTATTTTTTTTATATGTAATAGTCCTCAGATTAAACTTCGTTTCTGTATTGATAGGTTCCTACTATGGCTATTGAGAAAATCTTCATGGTTGACAACACCTCAGTTATAGCAGATGAAGTTCTTTCACATAGACTTGGACTTATTCCACTTGATGCAGACCCAAGGCTTTTTGACTATATCTCAGGTACTTATTGCTCTACCATCACATTCATACATCATAAGAGCCATCTTATTCTTCTTTTCTGTTTCTACAGAGAACGATATCCCAAATGAAAGGAACACAATAGTGTATAAACTGCATGTTTCATGTGGAAAGGGTTCTCCACGGATTACGGGTATGCCTTAAATTTCCTGAAATGTATGTGTCCTGTGCGGATTTTGTCATCATGCTGATCGTTTTTTTCCTTGATATGTAAATTTGTCCTTACAATATTTATCACGCAGGAATGGGTTTTTTGTCCACTTATTATTTTGAAATTTGAACCATGATCATGCATTGCTTTCGAATTGACATCCCCTAACCTAACTGTTATAATAGAAACTTTAAGGAACACTATCTTGTGATCAAGTTTGTACTTAATTGAAATCAAAAGGAATTTTATTGAAAATACTATTGTTAAACTAAACAGGTCACTCTTTATTTACCCTAGTGGTTTTTCGTGGCTCATGATATCTACTCCCGCTGTTCCATTTTATAAGACATTTTAGACATTGGCATAGATATTATGAGTATGATGAATTATTGCAGCACGAGATGATCCTGGTGTGCTGCTCCCAACCACACGGCCACACCACACCCACCAGCACAACAGCGCTCACCCTGCGCAGAGGTCCACTTGACCTCGCCACCTGCCCTTGGCTTGCCGGACCGAGCGCATTGCTGAGTTGTACTGAGCTCAGCCAGAGATTCCTTTTTCATCCATCTGCTTGTTCTACTCCCCTTCAGCGTCTTGCTTGACTTCTTGCCATCGAGCTCGCTCGTCGCTGCCGAGCATCATGGTGGGAAGAGATTGAGAATGGAGGAGCAGTGCTTGGCCGTGGCTTGAAGCCTTGGACCTTGGGGGAGGGAGAAAAGGATCAGTCTGTATGTACAAGATCCAACCCTGCTGCGTTAATGAAAGACACAGTTGCTTCGATAACTGAGAATGTCCTATACTTTGAGAAAAATGCATTACCCTAAAACGTCATATAAAATGGAGCGGAGGGGTTATACTTTGCTAAATGTAATGCATTTAAACTTAGATACTATTTGTTTTAGTTCCTCTATCAACATAAATCAGACTATCTCTTTGAGGTTTTCTATTGTTATTACATTGTTGGCTGTTTATTTATCTGCAGTGAGTTCTGGTCAGCTAGAGTGGTTGCCTGAAGGTAGCCAATTAAGTGCAGGATCTCCTGCACAGGCTGGTGACCAACAGAAGACCTTCACTTCTTTCAGTCAAAGCCAAAAGGAGATCTCAAAAAGCCTCTTGACGTGAAGATTGATAATATAACTATTGCCAGGCTTGGACCAGGACAGGTAACTTTGTAATCTATATCCTTAGAACCATTATTATGGGAGTATCTTCTGTTCTTCTAGGTTTGATGTTTCCATTAAGGTATTTTGTTGAATCCAGATCGTAAGGAAGAGTGTTATACTGTAATATATGTTGTTGGTGGTCTGTAGTGTGTTTCTTTTGTATTCCTTTTTATTCCTTCTATTAATGAAATGATACGCAGCTCTCCTGCATGTTCGAGAAAAAATATATGCTGTTGGTTGGCTTTATCTATACCGTGGAAATAAACTGTTTTCTTGATTTGAAATTATCAATCCTGAGTTTTGTGCATATTATAAACTTTGTGAAAATGACTTTTTGTTTTGTTAGACCAGTTATTCTGATGGTCTTGTATTAGTTTCCACTGGATGCAGTTTCTCTATAAACTTGAGAACCCTCTACCTTATAGTTTGATTTGTTTGTTTTAGTCTATTGAGCTCGAGGCTCATGCTGTTAAGGGAGTTGGGAAAGTCCATGCCAAGTGGTCTCCAGTTGCTACAGCCTGGTACAGAATGCTACCTGAGGTAAAATTATTTCACCATGGAAATCCAACAAGAAAATAGCAGACAACTATATCATCGCTTGTGTCCTGCATCATATAGGTTGTTCTCAAGGAAAGCATTGAAGGTGATCATGCAGTGGAGCTACAGAAGAAGTGTCCTGTTAATGTTTTTGACATTGAAGAACTTGGAGGTAGTAAGCTTTTTCCCCACTGTTTTAGGAGGATTAGGAAAGTTAATTGTGTGGCAGTTAGCTACTAGTTTCTTTGGCCATATTATATGTTAATGTGTGGAGTATCATTATGAAGCTCTTGACAAATGTCATTCAGGATTTTAGTAAAATTAAGTTTAGGAATGTGACCTGTGAAGCGACAATCGGTTAAAATTTGAGTAAGAAAAGCTTTGGAGGGATTCTGAATTCAACTGTGTTATGATATGCAATTACAATAAACCCATGGTTTTTTTCCTATATACAGATATAAAGAGAGCAGTTGTTGCTAGGCCCAGGTCGTGCACTCTCTGCAGAGAATGTGTCATGGGAAAGAGTGGGGACAAAATAGAACTAAGACGTGTCAGAGACCATTTCATCTGTAAGTTGTGAAAATATATTTACTATAATAAATTATCAATAATTTTTCCATTGTAGTTGGCTCTGCGTGTCACGGAATTTCTGCTGAAGTGCTGTGTTATACTGCATAGTAACTTTCTAATTTGCTATTTTGGCTATTGTTCCTCCTTGCTAGTCACCATCGAGTCCACTGGAGCTATGCCCCCGGAGGTTCTATTCACAGAAGCTGTTAAGATCCTGGAAGAGAAGTGCGAGAGGGTGATATCTGAGCTCTCGTAAGAGTCTGACACGATTGGTAGCTTAATTAGAACTGTCAGTGCTAAAAAAAAGCATGTAAGGTGGTTGAATTGTAGCTGAGTGTACTATATCGGCAACGGGACATCCGTTTGTTTTGTACCACTATTTATTATCTGCGCAATATGAGCTAGTTTCCCACAAAAAAAATCAGTCGAAAACGAATTGGTAGCTCACTAGCTCTATTGCATTGTCTTACCATCTTTAAAGCTTAAGGCAAAAAAAGAAATTGTGGGCAGGCAGAGATTATGCTTCACGTAGGTGTAGGAATGCAACAAATATGTCCTCCCGTGATGTTGTACTTCCTCGGTGATCATCGCTGCTTACTATATGTTTGCCAGTTTAGGAGTCTTTACTTAAATTGCAGCCCGCTCATTTGTGATGCCACGCTTACCACTCGCCCTTCAAACGTTTCACTTGTTTTGCTTTTGAGTTCTGAGATACCGAAGGAAACAAAAACAGTATGATACAAACCAAGACAACCGAAACAGTGGTAGGCCCCTGAGCTGTGATGTTTCCGCCCTTCAACAAATCATTTTGACGTGCTACTTGTGCCAACAAACTCCATATTTGGAGGTGCCATGCTTACCGCTCGCCTTTCAGACGTTTCACTTTGTTTTGTTTTGCTTTGCTTGAATTCTGAGAAACCGAAGGAAACCAAAACAGTATGATACCAAGACAACGGAAACAGTTGGTAGGCGCCTGAACCGTGATGTCTCCGCCCTTTAACAATTCATTTTGACGTTGTTGGCAACAAGTAACTACATAATTGTTTATTATTCGGGAAGGGAGCATCAGAGATTACGTACGGAAACTGTTTTGTTAAAACTAAAAACAACTTAGTACCAGAATGTAAACATGGCCAAACGAACGGCACGGCACGGCCGGGCACGGCCCGGCACGGCACGTTTAATTTCGTGCCGGCATTAGTTTCGTGCCGTGCCGTGCCGCCCGTCGTGCCCTGGCCTCGGCCCGCGGCACGGCACGAAAATGCACCAGCGTGCCGTGCCGTGCCGTTAGGCACGAAAAGCCCGTCAAGCACGAAAGCACGCTATAAGTCTGAATTGAAGAAACATCTTAAAACCCCAGAATTCATAGTTTATTGTCAAATTTTGAAAAAAAAAAAGAACACAATAGAAATTTGGCCAAAAGAAGCTTAATTACAATAAGCTGGCTGCCTCATTAAAAAACCCCTTGGCCTTAGGGGAAAAAGAGTACAGCCAGCAATGTATCAAGTAGCCTTACATGAGAACTCAACAACATTAAAGCAATTGTATCAAGTACCACTACCACTACATGAATCGAAATCATCATTCACTTCGACCCATTCTCATAAAACTCTTCAAGATCTAAATGATGCTCCTCAACAGTTTGCTGCAGTCTTGCTTCTCCTAGCTGCCAGTCCTTTATACATGTGAGTATCTCCACCATATCACTTATCAATCTTCTCCTTCTCTCTTCCAGAATCCTACCAGTAAAACTGAAAGTAGACTCGGAGCTAATGGTGGAAACAGGAACAGTCAAGACATCTCTAGCCAAGATAGAAAGAATAGGATATGTATGCTTATGCTGAAGCCACCATTGTAGGACATCAAAATCATCATCATTGTAGACAGTTATGGGGTCACTATCAAGATAACTTACCAGTTCACAAACCCGAGAAAATGAAGGAGTGGCAGGGGATGAAGACTCACCACTGTCTGCAAATATCTTACCCCATGATGTTCTCTTTCTGCCGGAACCGACAGTGCTGTGGTGTCCTATGCAACACGGATCCTCCAAATTTATTCTCATACTTGGCAAACATATTAGTCAATGTAGTACGCACGATATTGTAATAAGATGAATAATCATGATCAATATTAGCAGACAGAACTTTCAAAGCAGCAAGTGAGGCCTTTCATCTTGCCTCTAGGATCAAGGACAAATGCCAAAGCATATAAGAGAGGAATATCTCTCCAATACTTTAGATACTTATCCTTCATAGGAACAACAACTCTTCTCAACAATCTGTCATTCTCATATGCTTTCAAGTGTCCAGAAATCTCAATAAGTTGATGCAATATGAGATTAGATGTTGGGTAATAAACACCGAGACAATGTAACGGTTGCATCATAAAATAGCTCAAGAAGCACACACACTTTGCTAGCAATATACCAGTCATCCGAAGTCAGCAAAGGGGAGCAGGGAGCTTGCCAGCTGCAGTAAGCATTTGTTGGTAGTGGCTATTGATAAAGCAAGAAAATGCCCCTTTATGTGGCAAAATGACCTTCAACATTAAATAGGTGTAATTCCACCGACATCCATGTCCAAATAGAATTTCCTTGCAGGAACACCAGTGGCAATGCAATATGATTTGTATGCAGCAATGCGGTTGTTAGAAGAGTTCAAAAATGCAATTGCACTTCTAAAAGATTCAACAATAGGTTTCAAAGCTTTCAAACCAGATTTGACAATAAGGTTTATAATATGACATGCACATCTCTCGATGTAAGAAAAGAGAACCAATGTAGCCATCAAGCTTAGGTGTGAGGACATCCATGGCACTAGCATTAGCGAAGCATTATCAAGTGTAACAGAAAAAACCTTATCTAACAAACTATATTCAGCAATGACATCGAAACACGTTCAACAATATTTTCACCAGAATAGGAAACATCAATTAGTCTCATAGCAAGCACCCTCTTCTCAAGCAACCAATCCTTGTTAACAAAATGGGCAACAACGAAAAGGTAATCCTCTTTAGCTTTGCCGGACCGGATATCGAAGTAAGTGCAACGAGCTAACACTAGTTTGCAAGCATTGCATCAATTCAACACGAGAGGCATTAAAATACTTCACAAAATCCCTAGAAGTTGATTGTCTAGAAACGAGAGGAGAAACGAGGATTATGAGCACGTTTAATGTAGCGTTCAAACACATCCGATGCACCAAAACCTAACGGAAGATCACATGCAACAATCAAACGACAAAGTTCATAGCGAGCAACCTCGGGATCGTACTCCCATGACCTAATAGAACCATCGACATTGAAAGTAAGCATTGATTGAGACCTATGAGCACGCTCGGCCTTAGACAGACAAGTCTTTTGATGTCTAAGCAAGTGACCGGTTCCACCATTAGATCCGAGCACTAAGTTGCGATTTGCAATGGCGGCGAGATAGCAGCTAGAGTAAGCAAGACACCATTTACCTGTTTGGTAACTCGGATCGAAGTCATCCCATACCTTTGATGTTCTCTTTCCGCCCCTCTTATTTGTGGTGCTCGCAGATCGGCGGTAGGAGCATCACCGTCGGACTCAAGGTTGATTGTTGGGGCGGTCGGAGAAGGACCCGGTGCCCTTGCCCTTGGAGGAGGCATGGAGGCCGTCGCGAGATGAAGGAGAAGGAAGATCGGACGCACCTCGCGAAGGAGTACCGGGCGGTACAGCCGAAGCGAGGAGGCGGTATAGCGAGCCGAAGCGGGAGACGGTACGGCCGAGCGGGAGGCGATGCGCCTTGCGTCCGAGTGGCCGCCGCCGATCCCGGCCTCGGCCTCGGACAACTCGACTTCCTCCTCCCTCGGCTGCGACGACGGCTCGGCCTCCGCCGGCGAGAGCGGCTCCTGCGACTCGCGAATCCCCGAAAAGGAGGTGCTTTGTCGTGCGCAAAGCCTCCGGGAAGGATTAAGGCCGGTCATCGATCCGGCGAGCGGCCGCGGCCGGCGGCACACGCAGATCTACCGCGCGCAGCAAGCGACGGGAGGAAATCGAGCTAGGCTACGGCCATGAGGACCGGCGGACGGCGGTGCGGCGCGAGGGAAGGGGAAGGGGAGGAGAGAAAGAGGAGCTAGGGTTTCGCCCTGAGGCACGACGGCTGCGGCGCGAGGGGAAGGGGAAGGGGAGAAATGAGAGGAGCTAGGGTTCAGGGGCGCCGGCCGGATATATATCCGGTCGGGTTCGGGCCTTCGAGCTGCGGCGCTGGGCCAACAAGCCGTTGGGCTGGTCCTGCGCTCGGCCGTGCCGTGTCAGTAAACGGCGGCCGTGCCTATTTCGTGCTTCGCGGGCCGACATGTAAACGGGCCATGCCGTGCCGGCCCACGTGCCGAGGCATCGGCCCAAGCACGGCACGCAGCATCGGGCCGGGCCGGCCCGGGACAAAATTATTTCAGGCCGTGCCGTGCTTGGGCCGTGCTTTTTTCCGTGCTTCGGGCCGGCCCGCTAGGCACGGCCCATTTGGACATGTTTACCAGAATGTTTTCAACATTGATTTGTTTGGGGTGCGCCAAGCCCAGCCTGCAGTGCAACGGCTGGGCGACGCAAGAAGGCCCAGGTAGCGAGCTACCTAAAGAAATAAGGACAATATCGGTGTGGGCCGGAGCCCACTATCAGATATCAAACGGATAAGAACAGATACTATACTTGATCTTAGCCAAGAGGCCGAGAAAGGTACGGGTTCCAGCCGCGTGTCGTGGCCTCGTTTTATACACGGCGTGGCGCCTCGTTCCGGGTCAGCTGGCGCTGCGGTACTAAACGTTTGAACCGCCTCTGCCGGTTCCGAGGCCTGACGAAAACGCGAGCCGGTGATGCACTGTACCGGGCCCAAGGCTGGTTTCGGCTGCCGCATGCAGCCCGTCCGGCCCAGCTCAGGATTCGCGCGGTAGAGGAAGAGGAGACGAACCACGTTCTGGTCGCTACGTTTGGATCCGCTGTCTTGGAAGAATCTTACCGACCGTCTCGATAGGAATAGGACGCACGGACGGAAACCAATCGAACGTGCCGATCAGTCTCAACGCTCCAAGGTTTGCCTGTGGCGTGAAGCTAGATTGGTGCGGAGCCATTATTGCATCGCCTAATTAATTAAGCAGCCTGTAAAGTCTTGGCTCAAATTAAGAGTACGTTGGTGGCGGGCCCCATGTATATCTTTCGTTCGATCTTGTCAGGTGGTTAGTTGGTTACTACCTGAGCAGCACGCGTTGGTGGCCGCATCATGCATGTGCTCTCCCACCGCGCAAATTAAAGGCCGAGCGAAACGCACCGGGCTGACGAATGTGTTTCGCATGCGCGTAGCAATGAGACCTGTGTGCGTCCTCCGTCCCGTACTGTTCTTACATGTAGATAAATAGTCCCGGTCGTCGCTGCCTTCTATCGGGTCAATGTGCCGATATCAAACCTTTCTTCCATTTGCCACCACCAGTTCATCTACTGACAGCGCCATGCTTACTTGCCCTTCTATTTGCAAAATCATTGCCTCGCCAAAAAAAAAAATCATTCGTCCAGTACGCCGAGTTCTGCTCTGGGTTTCGAGATACTGGGGAAACCAAAATACCATCCGTTCAAAACAAATGAAGGGCGCCTGATTTGGAAGTGACTCGAGCAGGTTTGAAGGTGGCGGGTGAAGTTTACTAGAGCAGGGGCAAGCGGGAGCGTAATCGGCACCGCGCGGGAGTTTCTATTCGCTTGGTAAGCACGGTTTTAAAAATATGAAGGTGGATTTGTGCATGCAAAGTGCATCTTCTCGTTGTTTATCTAAAGAAAGTCGTGATTTCTGGACGCAGCTTTTGCAAGTCTTTGATTGGGTTTTGGTTTCTTTCACGTGCCGGAAAGCGGCCGCACGCCCGTCTCAGGAGCATGGAGCAGCATATGCTGGGGACTGTTCTCCTCGCACAGGTAAGGTAAGGTGAGGAGGAGAGTGGCCCATTTGCGCTGCGACACATGCGTCCTGACAGCTCCCACGACCTGTCTTCCCATTCGCCCAACAAGTGGACGGACGATCCCATGGGACCGCCTTTTGTACAGTTATAGTTGAGGCATCAAACGGCGTATTGAAACAAGTGAATATTTAGAAAAACAAAAAGCTGCCCCAAGTCTCCGCTTTTGTCGAGAAAAACAAAAAAGTAAAGTTGTCGTAGGAGCGCGGTGATTGACGGCGGAATGCTGGAGCGGTTCACGTGCGCGGCGGAGGGATTCGGCGTTTGGCCGCGTGTGGTGTGGTGGTGAACAACACCGCGTGCGTGGTGGCCGGCCCGTCTCCAAGACTCGAGGTAGATTTGGCCGCGTCCCGTCCCGTCCCAACGGAAACCGGAAGCGCCGTGCAGCATGGTGGCTTCTCCCCGTTCTGAAACCGTAACACAACGCTGCGCCGCCGGTTGCCCTGACCGTGGTCCCCTGCACCGCGATCTGCTTGAGGCAACGTGCCAGACTCCGCAGCCGTTCCCTAGCTTTGCAGTCACGCGATTGATCCAGGTTTCTTTCACTTGCTCGCGTCAACCGCACGGACGCGCGCGCGGGCCGTCCACCTGCGCCCGTCTCACTGGCTGCAGAATGCGGAACTGACGAGCCATGTTCTACTACCTGTTGCCAACCACATTCTGGTCCTCGTGCTCCCCACCCCACGCGTCGTCGTTCCTAGCGGGCCTGTTCGTTTTCACCTATATAATTTTTAGAGGCCAAATCAAAGAGAATTTTAAGCATTTTGAGTCTTAAATAAAGTCTAATCTCGAAATTAATTGCAGACTCCCTATCTAATTCACGAGACGAATCCAACGAGGGTAATTATGATGTTATTAGAAGATGTTCTATCGTAGCATCATCGTAGCGAAACATAGATTAATTAGGATCATTAGATTCGTCTCGCAAATTAGAGGAAAGATCGCGACATAGGTTTTGTTATTAAATTAATAAAAGATCTACTAAATAGTAAGATTCACTTTAATGTGACAAGTATATAAATTTTAGAGGGTAGAAACGAACGGGCCAGCTCCTTTTCCAGTCGTGTGTACTCCCAGATACTACTCCGGTGCACCACGTCGCTCGCTGCGTCACATGGCCACCACGATACGGCGCGTACGGATCGCCCAGACGTGTCGAGCAACGCGAGAGGCGTGTACGCACGCACACCCTGGGCAGCAGAGTACGGCTTCCGTTTACGTACTCCTCTCTCTCTCTCTCTCTCTGCTGAATGAAGGCGTAGCCTCGGGCAGCGACAGAATAATCTGATTGGCGTCTGATTGGACGAGACGCTTCTTGGAGTGTGGGGGCATCAGACACAACTTGTCACGGGGACAGGGTTTCTTCCCCGAACCAGGACGACCGTCAGCCGGCACACACCGCGGGCCCTGTCCCTCGCCTCCCATCGGCTCCCCGGCGCGCACGGATACGTTTTGCCATACACTACACACTACTGTAGTACTACTACCGGAGTTTGCTTGTACACAGCTGCGTTGGACTAGTATTGTACAGCCAACACCGCTGGAGAGCAATGGCGTATGGTGATGCATCAGGGATGACGTACGGGCGTGCAAGTGGGATCCTGATCGCCCGATGAGAGAAGAGAGATCGCCTCCCTCGAGGGGTTCGGCTTTTCCGTCGTCCTTTTCTTGCGGGGCGCCAAAGTCTGATTGCACGTCCAGTTTTCAATTCTCACGCAGCTGACCGCGCTGAAATCGTGCGGGATTATTTTAACTCCAAAAAAAGAGCCACCATTAACAAACACTTCCGTTTCTAAGGCCAGTCTCAGATGGAGAGTGTCATCACATAGCTACTAGAAGAAATTCTTAAGAACAGCATGCAGTGAAGGGTCATGCTGATGACACTCATCTCTCATCCCATGACATTCCTTCTCTCTCTCTCATGCCATGTCAGCAAATTTAATGCTTATGACACTCCCATAACACCCCCATTGAGACCGGCCTAACGAGCGAAAGGTGGCAAACCCAAACTCGTACTAACTCGTCCCATTGAAAATGTCGTTTTTGACTTTTTAGATTTCACGTTTGACCGCTTGTCTTATTCAAAAATTTTATAAAAAAAATTAAAATAAATACATTATTATTAAAATATCACTAATGATAAATTAAATTAGAAAAAAATAAATAACATTTATATAAATTTTATGAATAAGATGATGCTTAAAAGTCTAAAACGACACTTTCAATGGGACGGAGAGAGTACCAAATTACCATGCCAGACTGGTCCCGGCATAGGAAAGGTTTTCAGTGATATAAAGAATTGACGTCATAATAATACGGATTTGCACCATAGGGAGGGCTTGTACCTATCAGAATGGCCTCCATAGTCACCACGCCCGAATGAATGCATCCAGGTTACTACTAGGTACTCCCTCCGTCCAAGAATGTAAGGATTTGTTGACTTTTAATCGGAGTGTTTGATCATTCGTCTTATTCAAAATATTTACACAAAAATAAAAGTTACTAATTGATACTTCATATATAGTTGATGATAATATAAATTATAAATAATAAATAATATTTTAACAAAAATTTTGAATAAGACAAGTGGTCAAAGTCGATATCCGAAAGTCAACAAATGCTTACATTTCTGACAGAGGTAGTATATAGAGAGGCCAACCTTTTTTATCGTAATACCTCATCCGATTCAGAGCTTTCAGTGACTTCCCCCATATCAACGGGAGATGATCAGCCCATCATGCTTTCCATGTTCCAAACCCTTGCTACCTTTCCGATAGATGCGCCCAGTGAGTAACTACGGCACAAGGTTAGGAAAACAAGAAGAGGCAAGGGAAGTTGGAAGAGAATCTCTCTCCATCTCTATGGGATTATTTGTACTCGGAAAGAAATCTATAGTCAAGGGTCTTGTCACAACGAGACAGCTCTTAGTTTTGTTCGGATAGGTATACATGCACATTGTACGGATCATCTACAAAGAGATGTATGCTTTTCTTAAGGGGAAATGGCAGGTGTGGAATGATTTTAGTACTAGGTTGGAATACCACCACCACCGACCTCTACCGTCGACGGCCGGTAGCCCGCCCCGCCCGCTGCCCGCACGCCCTCCGTCTCCGGCTGCAATATTGTTCCAGTATGACCGAACGTAGAGAAGGAATCCCAGTCTATTCTCCACAAGCCATTTCTTTTATCTCCACAAGCCATTTCTTTTATCCGACTTGAGTAACCACGTTCGCTGGCCCCTCAACTATTGGAAGCGGTAGTTTGCCAAAAGTCAAAAGGAACAGCGTACCGCTATTGAATCTTGTGACCATGCAACTGTTATTGGTTTTCATTAGTCACCGACCGTTGTACCAATAATAACAGGACCGTGCCACGCAATTGCACAGCGCGCAGGAGGAAAATTCACGCAACAAAAGTTAGTGTACTACTAGTTTAATGCAAGTTACATTTTGCTGTGAAAGGCCTGTTGCCGAGCGATTACAACAGCCTAAGCATTACTTACTTTCTGGGTTGGATTTCTATGGAGTAAATTATTTATGATTTAACGATATTGTGCTTTCAGTGGTAGGCGACCGTCGACAATGAGGTGTCACTGACTTCGTCAACTCAAAATGTTGTCAGCTCAGTCTTCGAAGATGCTCATAAGATAGGATTTGCGTACGTGTTCATAGACGTGACTGCGCATGCATTACATACTCCATAATATATACTATAAAAGGAGTAAACTGCATTGGTAGCCCTTAAACTTGCTCTCTAGTATTATCTAGGTCCATAAATTTATAAATTACACCAACACATCTCTAAACTTGTCTCGTGGTATCATCTAGGTCCATGAACTTGCGCAAAAGGCACTAACACATCCTCTAGCTTGTCATATCATATCATTTAGGTCCAAGTTTCTATTATGACTATGGTTTACAAAACCATAGAAATTGAATTGGTTTCCATGAAAAACGGAAAACAACTCTGGTTGGTTTGAGCGAGTCGCGGGTTTCACCGAAATCCTAACATGAGCACTGTCACAAAAATAATTTTTTTCTTAGTTTTTTAATTATTTTCTTCAAAAAGTAATACTAAAGAAGTTCATTTGTTAACCTGAGTATGATAGAAACATGCATATGTGGCATGCCACGGATGCTCTTAGCCTCATTTTCCACTCCATATGGCATCTTCACGCTCTATAGATCTAACATATTGTAATTTTTTTATCATTATTCTTACTGTAAATGATCAAATAATGACATGTGAAATGCCCCATAGGTAGATTTATAACTTGTAATAAAAGTGTGGATCTATATGACACCAAAAAATAAGTTTAAGAATGCGTTTTTACATCTTAGAAGTTTAGGGACCTACATGACACCGTTAGACAAGTTTAGAGGTGTGCTTGTGTAATTTGCAAGTTCATTGACCTAAGTAGATGATACCTGAAAAAAGGTTTAATAACCGTTAGTGTACTTTACTCAAAAAAAAAGTTTACGTTTTACTCGATATTTCCATTATTACTGGTACTAGCTGGAGAGCCCAATTCCGATTTCTCTTCAAATTCGATCACGTTCTCTCTGGGTGCATGTACCGAGCTGCAGAGGTCAATTCACTGCGAACCTCTCACGTCGTAAGATTAATTGGTGATAGCTACGCGTGTACAGTACACCATTTCCGAGCTAAACACGCATGAATGTTAAGCGTCACCAGCCACACCACATGGTAATTTTTTTTTTGCCGCCTACCTCAAAGAAATGGGCTTTGGTTTAAGAATCTTGTTTTGTTTCAATATAGTACTCCAGTAGTATTTGCTCCAAGTCGTCTAAAGATACTACGTACAAATTATCTCTTTCTTTTATGCAAGTTGCTAACATGCAAATTGCTTTTTCCTGATTAAAACATACGGCAAATCTCTGACCGCAGCTGTGAGTTCCCGAACCTTGATTCTCAAGCCTCACATTGTACTTTTGTTTAAGCTTGGAAAAATTACGCAACGGCCGTATCTTTTTTTTCCCCTTACAAGTAGAAATCTGAATTTATAGCAATCCCCGCTACACTTGCCATTTTGAAGTGTACACTATCTATAGTAGTCCCTGTTACACTTTGATATTTGTTTCAGTAAATGTGGAAGTATGTCATCCCCAGTTCACCTCCCTATCTTGAACATATCAAGAAGAAGAAAAGGAGGAATCAAATCTTCTTTGCGTCTGTATATAAAGAAAGAATTTACCTATCTACGTCCGTAATCTGGTTCTTGCTTAGAGCACCTCCAAGAGCCTAGCCAAAGCACCAATTTAATCTAAACATAGCTCTTATTCTCAAAAAAAGGCCTCCAACAGTCTAGCCAAACCTATTTCGAAAATAGCTTCACCCAGATCCCGGATATCTCGCGAGCAATCCATGGCGAGGCGTCGTCGCTCGCCAACTCTCCTCCCGCGCTCGATCCCTGGCTGAAGGTTGGTCTTCCCGCGTGTTTTCTCCCGCGCCGGGCTTCGCGGAAGGGTCCTCCGCGCGCACCTACTTCCTTTTCCCCGCGCACGAGCGCTCGTTCGTCTTCCTGTGCCCCCTTGTTTTGCCTTCGAGCCCTCGATTCCCTGCACCCCTTCTACCGCCTTCAAGAGCTGTCAGTTGTTGGGCGAGGATGGTTCGGCGATCGCAGTGAGCAGGTGACTAGTCCTGGCGTTTTGGATGGAGGCCTTTTTGTAGATGGACGCTGGACAGTGTGAAGCAAGGCGAACGGCGTCGACTTGTTCACGCGTGAAAGCTGGGGCGATGCGCCGCTCCTTCGATCAACACCGATCGCAGCGATCGCGGCAGCCGAGGACTGGGTCACTCTCGGATGAAGCGATTCGATCACAACAACAATCGCAGCGATCCGATCGCGTGGCAGGCGGTGGCCCGCGGCGTCGACTCGTCGTTCTCTCGTGGACGAAGGGATCGCGTGGCAAGCGTTGGCCCAGTTATTGATTGTTGGTTGTCTGTTGGGCCCGAGTAACAAAAATAGGACCCACCAAATGACGTGGCCACATATGGAATCAGATTTTGCTAGGCTGTTGGTTTCCATGTTAGTTTTTTTGTGCTTTCTATTTTACATCCTAGCTAAAAGAAGTAAATTTAGACTTTCTTTTTGCTAGGCTCTTGGAGGTGCTCTTATCTAGCGAATCTGAATCAGGAAGAACATGCCCAGGAAGAGGATAAGCTTTCCATCGCTGCGGTGATTAGTGCCCAAAAAAGCCATTGCAGGCACGCTAATAATATCCTGAACCATAAATCAATCGATGTCCAAATCAGGATCAGGATAAGACGATCTGCTGCCGCGAATCGGGCCAGGCAGGCGCACGAGGGCCCCGGCGACGGGCTTCCACCAATTCGCCGGGCAGTCGCCGCCGTTGGCCCGTCGCCCTGTCCCCCGCCTTCCGTTTCCTTTCCTTTCCTTGGGCGTCACACCAACCTACAGCGATTGCGTCTCGAAATAAAAAAGAAAGAAATCCTACTACAGCGATTGCCGCTCCACGTCGGCGCCGCGTCCTCCCACCAACCCCACGTGCATCGCCCGGTGACCCGTGGGCCCACTCCTACCCCATTCGTCGCCCCACCAGAGAAGGAAACCCTTGCACCCCGCAGACCGACTGCCTACCACGCCGACGCGCGGGCCCGGGAGTCGCTGGCCCCACCGGAGACTGTGGTCTATAAAGACGGCGTGGTGCCGCACGGCTCCTCCAATAGTCCAACGCCGGCGAGGACCCGTTGCGCTGTATAAATAGCGGCGCTCTAGTACCGGAGACCTTTTTTCCGCTCCCCCATTTCAGCCTACCCGCGGGAGCTATCGCCTCGAGATTCGCGCGCCGTGTCCTCTGCTCCGAGCTGCAGCCGCTGCGCCACCTCCCCCTCCCCTCTCCTGCCCCTATCGCCTCCGCGCCCAGATCTCTCGCTCGCTCGCCGGCGCCCGGGCTAGATCTGGCCGGAGCGAGGAGGCGGAGGCCGGTAGGGGGTTGGTGAGCGTCCGGGAGCGGGAGAGGGGAGGAACGCGCGCGCCCGGGCGGCATGGAGCTGGCGGTCGGCGGGGGATGCGGCGGTCGGCGTCGCACACCTCGCTGTCGGAGTCGGACGACTTCGACCTCTCCCGGCTGCTCAACAAGCCGCGGATCAACGTCGATCGCCAGCGCTCCTTCGACGACTGCTCGCTCAGCGACGTCTCGCACTCCGGCGGCTACGGCCGCGGCGGCGCCTTCGACGGCATGTACTCGCCGGGGGCGGCCTACGCTCGCTCGTCGGCACGCCGGCCTCCTCCGCGCTCCACTCCTTTGAGCCGCACCCCATCGTCGGCGACGCGTGGGAGGCGCTGCGCCGCTCCCTCGTCTTCTTCCGTGGCCAGCCTCTTGGCACCATCGCCGCCTTCGACCACGCGTCCGAGGAAGTCCTCAACTATGACCAGGTGTGTTCTCACTCACCACGCGTCGTAATTCCTATTACTAGTACCGTAATTTCTCTTGCCTCCAACCCTGTAGTAATTCTCTGTGCTTATCCGATTTGGGGGAACATGGCGCCAGGTGTTCGTGAGGGATTTCGTGCCGAGCGCGCTGGCGTTCCTGATGAACGGCGAGCCGGATATCGTCAAGAACTTCCTTTTGAAGACCCTGCTGCTGCAGGGCTGGGAGAAGAAAGTCGATCGGTTCAAGCTCGGGGAGGGCGCCATGCCGGCCAGCTTCAAGGTGCTGCATGACGCCAAAAAGGGTGTCGACACCCTGCATGCGGATTTTGGGGAGAGTGCGATTGGTCGGGTTGCCCCGGTCGATTCTGGTTTCTGGTGGATCATACTCCTGCGGGCGTACACAAAATCCACCGGGGATATGACGCTGGCGGAGACACCGGAGTGCCAAAAGGGATGAGGCTCATATTGAGCCTGTGCTTGTCTGAGGGCTTCGACACGTTCCCAACATTATTATGTGCTGATGGTTGCTGCATGATAGATCGCAGAATGGTAAGCTATTGACTTGTCTTTTGTCTTTCAGTGGGTTATGAGTCTATATTTAGCATTTGTATTTCTGTGCTTATTACAGAATAAATATTTAGCACGTCTAAGGAGTCTTTTTCACTTCCTTTTGTCTCTAGGGTAGGGATGGTTTATTCTTAGGTTTAGTGGTGTGGTTATATTTCTAAATAACTTTCGGGTTTCAACTCCTCTAGTTATGTTTGTTTGTTTCCTGTCATGAATATAAGTCATTCTACGTTGTGGTTTCCATTCATATATCTTTTCTTTATTATAGAGCTAATGTTTGACATTGTCGATAACCAGTCTATGGTTGCCACATTTACCTGTTTTTACACATTTTGATGTTGACTTCATAGCTTGAGTAATGACATGAGATTAGTTTATTATTGTGGGTCATGATGTCTTAGACCTGGCTGTTGTCAGTTTAATTGTTTGAATGTGATATGTAATTTTCTTTCTTCGTTTCATATGTATCATAATATTTATTATGTCATCGTTATAAATTTTTTCTGCTAAAAGTGCAATACCTAACATATTTCTTGTTTGATGCTGAATTTGCTTACAAAGTTACAATATGCATAAAACATGAATTGTTGTTTAACATCTAGTTGTTGATAGAGGTGCATATAAAATGATTCATTTGGTTCAGAATGATCTTGAACTACATGCCAATCTGAGAATTGTTTGTGATCATTTGGTTCAGAATGATTCATTTGGTAGTCCTCCTTGTATGCATGCCAATTTGAGAATTGTTTGTGATTATAAACTCTAAACTGCTTTACTGATTATTGAAATGCCATTTTGATTTCAACTTAATCTCAATTGTAGGGTGTGTATGGCTACCCCATTGAAATCCAAGCTCTTTTCTTCATGGCACTTAGGTGTGCTCTTCAAATGCTTAAACATGATAATGAAGGGAAGGAATTTGTTGAGAAGATTGCTAGTCGCCTTCATGCTCTAAGTTATCATATGCGGAGTTATTTTTGGCTTGATTTCCAACAGCTAAATGATATCTATCGTTATAAGACAGAAGAATATTCTCACACAGCTGTCAACAAGTTCAATGTTATTCCAGATTCTATTCCGGACTGGTTATTTGATTTTATGCCTTGTCAAGGTGGTTTCTTCATTGGTAATGTCAGTCCTGCAAGGATGGATTTTCGTTGGTTTGCACTTGGAAACATGATTGCCATACTTTCATCTCTTGCGACACCTGAGCAATCAACGGCCATAATGGATCTTATTGAGGAGCGTTGGGAGGAGCTTATCGGTGAAATGCCTCTGAAGATTTGTTATCCAGCTATCGAAAACCATGAATGGCGAATAGTGACAGGTTGTGACCCCAAAAACACTAGATGGAGTTATCACAATGGAGGATCGTGGCCAGGTTAGCAGTCTTTGCATTAATTAAGATTGGATATCCTCAAAATATTCTCACAGCCGAATATATTAAGCAGTAGGGTTATAATTTGAGTAGATATGTCCTATAAATTGATATATTCTAATTCTCAATTATTCCTTTTTTAGTGTTGTGAGAAAGGCCTCTATTGTATAATTTACCCTATTTCTGTTTTGCAATAGTACATGGGTTTTGCTTGGTAGGTTGCATAATTCTTTTAATCCTGATATTTTCATTGATGTTCTAACTTTCTGATATTCTTCTAGTAGAAATTTGCAATGAAATGTTTACTAGCTTCATAATTCTTCGTGATGCTTATGTCACTCAGCGATGAGTTGTCACTCAAATTATGTTGTTTATTTTTTGCAGTTCTGCTCTGGCTCCTGACTGCAGCCTGTATCAAGACTGGACGGCCCCAAATTGCAAGAAGGGCAATTGACCTAGCTGAGAGGAGGCTATTGAAGGACGGTTGGCCAGAGTACTACGATGGGAAACTCGGGCGGTATATTGGCAAGCAGGCAAGGAAATTCCAGACATGGTCTATTGCCGGATATTTGGTCGCCAAGATGATGTTGGAGGATCCATCACATCTTGGCATGATTTCCCTGGAAGAGGATAGGGCGATGCTGAAGCCTGTTTTGAAGAGGTCTGCGTCATGGACAAACTAAGATGTCGACGAAAACTTTTAGGGAAGCAAAGTCAGTTGCAAACACAAATTCTTCGGGCGGCACTTATCTGCTGACCCCTTCCTTTGACTTTCTGAACCAGAAAAGGTTTGTTTTCTCTAGATTCCTCAATTGTACAACGTCTCAGCTCATTGCCTGAGTTGGAAAGAAGCGATTGCAGAATGGGCCATTTGTTTTCAATCCCTCGTTGTAAGAAGATACTCTGATTCTTGTTTGGGTCATCCTCAGTTATCAATCTTTTTGGTTGGACTCAGCTATGTTGTATCAGTTGACTATACTGATGAGTAGCTGATTCCAGCTCCCCTGTGAGCTGAAGAATTGGTATTCTAACGAATAAAGCTCATTCTTTTATGCATGGTTACATGCCTACATCCGATTACGTCCACTTGCAGCCTGTCCTGTCCTTTGAAGACAAGTCATACGAAGTGTGCGTTGTGTATCTCTCTCTCTTTTCGACAGAAATTTCGAGTTGTTCTTGTGTCGAAGAAAAGAAAACATGCAATGTCTCCTATACATTGCACGCTTGCGGGGTGTCCAGACGAGGATTGCTCTATGAAGTCTCGTATCTCGTATCTGTTTTCTAAATTTGAGATTAGTAACGTACGTTTCAAATGCTGGCCGCCTCACTAGACTGTCAAACTTTAGTTATTCAGTCTGAATTTTCTTTTTTTGAACGTGAGATTTTTTTATCTTTTAGAACGATTCAGTGGGGAGATAAAACGGTTATACTAAGTGCGACTAAAAAAACGGTAATACTGACTGCTGTAACTTAACAAGTAATCATGTTTTTCCCGTCAATGGATCAAAACAAAATCATCACCGGAAGGTGGAGGCCCAACTATACCTTTGCACAGCTCATTCCCAGCCCATTTGATCTGCCCAGCGTCCCCATTGATCAACTAGTCCTCCTCCGTGGACGAGATCCCGATCTCGATCCTCACCGCGCCATGGACGCCGCCCCCTCCCCACCGTCTCCGCCTCCGGCAACCGATGCAGCCGCGCCGGGACTCCCCGATCTCTCGATACCCTACGACCTTGCCACGAGGGGGCAGTGGCAGGCGCTCCTCGCCCACATCTCCCACCCATCCCACGCCCCGCACCCGCACCACCGCCTCCTCCTCTCCGCGCTCTCCGCCCTCTCCCTCGCCAAGCTGCGCCGCTTCCCCGACGCCGCCGCGCTGCTCGCCTCCCTCCACCCCGACCCCGCCTGCCCACCGCCGCCGTTCCTCATTCGCCTCCTCCATGCCGTCCTCCCGCTCTTCCTCCCCGATCGCCCTCTCGGGCTCGACCGCCTCTACACTCTCCTCTCCTCCGTCCGCGCCCGCCCCGATGCCGGGCACCCTGAGTGGCGCCGCCGCGACGTCCTCGTCGCGTCTCTCCTCGCCGCCGACCACCTAGCCCACCGCGAGTTCGATGTGGCGCTCGCGCTCCTGGCCGACATAGCCGCCCGCGAGCCGGACAACCCGGTCCTCCTCTCCCGTCTGGCCTACGCGCATATGCAGATCGGCAACCTCGCAGCAGCCTCTGCTACCTTCCGCCACGTGGAGTCCGTAGCCGCTGCCGCGACCGACCCCGCGCAGTACGCGAACCTCCTGGCCCGCAACCGCGCGATGGAGTGCATCGTGGGCAAGGACTACGCGGCGGCGGTGCGGGAGTACGAGAGCTGCATAGAGGCGGATCCCGCAGACGCCGTGGCGCTGAACAACAAGGCACTGTGCCTCATGTACTCGCGGGACCTCGGCGACGCCATCAAGGTGCTCGAGGGCGCGCTCGAGAGGGTGCCCACGGCGGCGCTCAATGAGACTGTGGTGGTCAACCTGTGCAGCATGTACGAGCTCGCCTATGTCAACCATGGCGAGGTCAAGAGGACTCTCGCCGAATGGATTGCCAGAGTTGCCCCGGACGACTTCGACACCTCCTGCACGCGAATGTAGGAGGTAATGCTTGTAATTTTTAGCTTTGGTTGTTGTACACCATGGGAAGCTTGGTATGTGGCACACTGGAATTTGACTTCCATGTCTATTGATATAACTGATTTCTTTGGTGGCAATGGAAGTTGTGAGGTACATCTGGTATACATGATTAATAAGAATGAAGGAATTGTATGAGCGGACAGCATGTTCTTATGATCGTACTCGTGTAGAAGTATAGAACCAATGGTTTCTCTTTGCTGATTGCATCCAACCTCAGTGGTCACAAATGTTTATCCTTGCTGATATGCTGATAGTGTGAATCATGCTGAACTTGGTGGCTATGCTTGATATGGTGAGTGTTTGCACAGCGTAACCCCATGATGGAATCTTGTAAACTGCTGGGCATATTTGCTTGCAGAACCAAACTAAGATAGGATAGGAGAAATGATCATATTTTGATAATGCTGCATAGTAGCAGCGCATGTTCTTTCAACTGTAATATGGGATGAAATATTATGTTCTCCTGTAGTTGACTGAGTTCGAGGATGCAGGTGTTTGCTCAAAGGAATACAATTATTTGATTATTAGCAGCATATTTTTCTTGCAACTGTAATGTAGTTCTGCCTGTCGGTTCGTACTATTTGGAAGCTTGGATGCAGGTGTTCCTCGTAGGAATACAGTTATTTGATTAGAATTCATTTGTAACCCTGCTTGAGGATTTATGGTCAGTTGGTCATGCATCTTGTTAATGCGTGAGCATTTGCCTTTTATTTTTTCTGCTGTGGGAATATCTTCTGCAAAGCTTTTTACAATTCGTGCAAAGTTGATATAATTTGGAAAGGTTTATGCCTGTTCTATTTTTGCTACTGAATAGAGATGAAGAAACAGAGAAAAGCGGGGATACATTCTACATCTGCTATGTAAAGGGGATTATGTTGTTTGTAGCATCACCCGGATACCAGAAGGCTTAAGTAAAATGAATTGCCATCCATTCAAACATGGAACAGTGAGCCATGGTATGAATGGTGCTGAAAATTCGCAGCATGTACTCCCTCCGTCCCAATATGTTTGACACTTTAGCTGCTAGGCACGGAGATTAAGATAGAAGGAATAAAATAGGTGCGCGAGGAAACGAGAAGGAAAGAGATAGAGATAGAGATGTATTGGGAAGAGAGAAAGGTGTCTCGGGAAGTGAGAATGCCAAATATTTTAGAAAAAATGGATGAACCTAGAATGCTAAATATTCTGGGACGGAGGGAGTACATAGCAGATGCCAAATTGCACCATGGACAACCCGGTTTAGTAGACTGTATAGCACAGGCTGTTGAATCTTAATAATTGTTTTTATTACATTCTCAAGATTCATGATAATTACAAGAGCAAAACATTGAACAATGTGTTAATAAATTCATTGAATCTTATTCTGATTCGTAAGCTCACCAACTTGACAAGAGATCATCACAAGAGAAGCACGTAGCAACCAAGCCTTAGAGGCTGCTTGGTTGCTGCCCTCCCAGCATCAAGCATGCATCATAGCCTAGGCGTCCAAAATCAGACGCCTGAGAATGCTGCACAACTTTCTCAGGGGAGCAAGCAAGTAGGCCCTTAATGAAAAAAAAACACTAAAACTGCAAGTCCTCAACGTATGTTTAATAAAGATAACAAAAGCTCCTATCGCCCCTTCAAAAATCTTCTGCTGCCTCATGAATACTTATAATTTAAGCTTTCGGGAATAAATGTCACACTCTCAGTCTTCATGGGCCCGTGGTCGGAGATTCTCCTCACCTTGTCCAGAAAAATACATTAGAACAACAAGAACGGCGACCAAGAAGATGAGAATGTACAATGCATTAACACCCAGCAGTGTTGGAGTGCCACGACCCACTCTCTTCTTCATTGTTCTCCCTGCTCTGTACCCTTCAAGAAAACGACTAATCTGGGAACCATAGTCACCTTCTTCAAGCCTCTCCGAACCCTCGACCTTTAAAAAGAAGCATTTCAATAAATCATGTTGGAAAGGTAAATAGACAAGCAAGATGCAAATTTCGAGTTTATCTACTGTTGGACACATGAGTTTTACTTGCAAGGTGTAAGCAAATGTAGTATTGAGATCATTTAGGAAAATAGTGGCAGTATGGGAATTATATTCAACATAGAAAAAAATGCACGGCAGTACCAAATGTGATGTATGTAAATAAAGTTTTTGTTGCAGTACAAATTAATTTATAATCTGGTGATATGTAATATTGACTTATTGTATAAAAAAATAACAGATGCAAAACATCGAAGAATTTGTTCTACTTACAACTTCATACTCCTCTTCTTCTTTATCCCATACAATCATCTTTGGCAGCTGTGAGCTCTTCGAAACTTCAAAAGTCTCAGTGAATTCCTCCCACTGCTCTACTCCCACATATCCAAAGACTAAATCATGATTTGCATTGGCTGCAGACCTCAAAACCTTAATCAACTGTGGACACTTTTCATCCGATTCATCGTCTAAAATCGTAAGAACAACCTTTCTCTCATCATCATCCAATAGCTTCATAGTCTCTTCATTGATAGGCACAGTTAAAGGCAGTAGGGACTGGCGTATAAAGTCTTCGAAAAAGGATCCTGCATCTGCACGCAGAGCAAGTATTGACATGTGCTGTCAAGCCATGAATTAAAAATGCATGTGTTTTGTCTTGTTGATTCATAATATTAATTTACAAGTGGATAACATATATATAACACCTGAAAAACAGAAACCTTGCCATAGATTGTCCACACGCTGAACCACACATATCACAAAATCATATACGAAAGGTTATCCCTAAAATACCTTCAAATGGTCCATAGAATACACTCTGTTCATTATATTTTGGGTTCTGAGAAACTAGTGCAGGAACCTTGTCAAAATCATATACATCCATCATATCGTCGGAGAAATCCTTTGCTACCGAAAACCATGCCTTTTTCTTGTACTTTGCTCCATATTTCGCAATCAATGATTCCTCCACCCCAAATCCGATGAACAATGGAAAGCTGACGCCAGCAGCCTCAACAAAGCCTTTGATTGCCGAGTCCGACTCAAGAACAGAAACATCGGGTGCAACAAGCTTCTTAAGGTTCTCAATGAGCACCTCAGCCTTCCTTGATCCTGTGTACTCAGTGGGAACTCCATGGTCGAAAAACATCAAAGTAGGGAACCCACTGTATCCAGAGAAACAAAAATATAAGGTATTTGTGCATAGTCATCTGATAACTGTACAGCCCAACTGAAGCAGGTCCCTACTTTATTTTATATTTGGACCGGAGCTTCTTGTACTTATCAGCATTTACTTTAGCGATCACGATGGGCGTAGCTAACCCAGACAGCACCGGAGCAGCCTCATCCAGCTGCAATAGACATATGGAGCAAAACCTCATCAGTTCAGTCACAATTGAGGCTGCCACAGGATTAAAAGATAACATTTTACATTTTCCCAGTATAACTATAGTAGTGAAAGTAGAAGGGGTTGCACTATCAGCCTAACAGTCATCCACATCTACTAGTGAATCTATCACGTGGGAGCACGGGCAGATAGCCCTCCTTGCTTAATTCCGCTCACTTCGGTTTAGACAGTTAGACAGTTGTAAACAGCAGACCAGCTGGGTAGCACGGTAGGCCAAGGCCTACCCAAGCTTTTTCAATTTCAGTGAAGATCTCAAATTATGTTTGAATTTCGTATGCCTATTGATCTACTACACTTTCTGCCTACCCTTACAAAATTTCTTGGGTCCGCTAGAGGCGGCAGGGGGCGCAGGTAGCAGAGGACAGGCGGGCGGGATGAGTTACCTGCGGGGCGAGGCGCTTGCAGTGGCCGCACCAGGGTGCGTAGAAATCGACGAACAGGTAGTCGGCGGCGCGCACCGCCGTGTCGAAGTTGCTCTCGTCTAGCTCCAACACGCTCCCGTCCCGGGGGATCTCGAACTCCGCCGGTTCCCCGCCACTCGCCGCGCAGCTCTGCGGCCACAGAACGCAGAAGAGGAAAAGGAGGAAAAGCAGCAGCCGCTGCCGCGGAAGCAAGAGCGGCTCGCCGTCCGCCATCAGCGTTCGCTCGATTCGATCTCGTCTGCCCTTCGGAGTGTGTGTGTATTGCACTGCACATGGACGTCCACGCCTCTGTTTCAGTTTGCAGGGCTACCACCAGACGCCGTTGACTGTGCCATTGATAACCGTAAACGCCTTGAGAAAGCGTAAATCTGAGTCAGTAAAACCTGTACTAGTAACTCGTGTAGTGAGTAGTGGCTTAGAGCATCTTCAGGTCAAAACCTCTCACTAAATTAAATAATTAAAGATTAATCTGAAATTTCATCTTCAAAACAGAGCTTCAAAACTATCTCTATATTTATTTCCTCTTAAAACCTTCTTGTTTGTAGCTAGAAACAAGGGGGAAATCGGGATCCTAATTCTTCAATTTTCAAGAGAATTAATGTTGTCACGATCCAATCAAAAGTATTATTGATTTATTCTTAGGAAGAACTGTTTTAGGGGAGAGGAAAAATTGTCCACAATAATTTTTGTATTGCTACAAAAACATGCTTTGGGGTAAATTTTTTAGGAGCTCTTCCAAGAGAGTGTTTAGAACACTTAGTTATCTAACTACTAGGCAATAACTAATTGTTAGTTGAATAACTATTAGCTAACTAATTATTAGATGGAATTGTTTGAAACCTCTATCTAGTAGGTTGTAGCGAGAACTATTGGCTGGGTTGAATTAACTATTGAGATAAAAATTATCTAGATAATTATTAACAATTAACTGAACTATTATTTAGAGTGTAATATTACTAGAGATAAGTTTAACAACTAACCAGTGGTTCCAAACAGGCTCTAAACATCGTAAAAAAATCTCATTCCTAGTAGATACGAAAGAATCCTTAGAACCCTCCGTCGCACTCGCACCTTAAGTGCCATATACAAAATTAGGCATTATTTCTCTCATGATATTGAGTGCAAAAATAAACTCTTTAAAGCATTCTTCCGCTCATACACTCCTGTAAGCACCGCAGTTGTACATGAACAAGCTCATTAGTCTAGATACTACAAGACGCTACAGTGGCTCCCTACAGGCATCATAATTTGCAACATATTTAGATTTTGTAAGCACCGCAAGTAGTGATGATACGATGATAACTCACAAAAATCTTTCTGCACTCAAAGCTAAAACAAACACAAAAATCTTTCTGCATTCAAGGCTAAAACAATCTCCAGCACACACATTAGCATCTTGATTTGGACACTCGTCAGGTACCTCAGCTCCTCGATACATCAGCAAACAGCCATGCAAATGTGAAGTTATAAAAGAAAGAAAGAAAGCAAAACCATACAAAAGAAAGAAATAAACCCATGCCGCACTTTAGAGCACTGACAACATAAGTAGAGGTAATGTTGTTCACAACTCAGTCCAGATAAAAAAATATAGTCGTGTTGAAGAATGGTATTTGACAATATGATTACTCGTGCAGGTTGGTAAAGTTCAAGCCATCATGTTCATGTATTATTAACAGAAAAATGGTATCCCTATATCCAGTGCCAACAAGATAATGTTAACCTGTGGCGAAAGAAAATAACAAGAAATGATCAATGCAAGACCAAAGCTTTAGTCCAAACTTCTCGTAGTGCATTGGGGGAAAAGAAGAAATATCATCTCCAGCGTTTCAGTTATCCAGAGGCCGTCTTCTTCTGCTGGAAAGCAACTGCATACACAGGGACTCCAACACCAATGCCAACAGCAGCCAACACGGCGAGGGACACCTTGAGCTGCTGGTGCTTCATCCTGTGCAGGTTGTACATGTGCTTGGCATGGACGTAGTATGGTTCATCATGTGCATGAGCTCCCATCCTCCTTACACCAGTGGAATGGAATCCACGAGAAGCTAAGAGATACAACAGCAAGACATATATAAGTAAATCAAAAGTAATTAGCTATATCACACATGAAGAGGACAGCATGAAGAACTTGGAAATATGAAAATATCAAATTATACCAAGCTGCGTCCAACACGAGTACAGACAACATCTGCATGTTGCAATTGCTATGACAATTCTGGAGATTTTGCACAGAAACAAAGGCATTCACGTGACAATGACAGAAACATAACTAACTTAGCAGAAATTTTGCACAGAATCGATACAATTGACATTACTATTCATTGGACAAACTAATGATGGATCCACAAATTAATTACATGAGCACATCAGCATTTTAACTTTGAAGATTATCTTTAATAAAAAAATCATGTCAGTTACTTTTCCATGAATTCACAATCACCACACATTCATAGAAATCACAATGGCTACAGCCACTCCACATAATTACTACACAACCATTGTGATTTTCCTGTTGACCTATGTGGTCACACACTCACACTAGAAATAGCAAAACCACCCATTACAGCAGCACCTCAACTGGAGATTGAAAGGTACATATAGAGCAAAGGGGTTCAAATTAGCAGTGGAACTATTCAAATCTACAACAGTGCATGTAAACTGATTACCCACTAGAATCGGAGAACTATAACTACTGAATGGTAAAACGCAAAATTACTCTGGCTGTAGATACCGGAAACCATCAAACGACAACATAACACATTTAGGAAGTAGTATTTTCCACCCTTATCACGCTAGGACAATGGGAACACCTACGAAATTTTATTACATAACACAGAACCTGAGCAGTTCAAATTTGGCCCCCAAAATGATGGCAGTTTACAACAACGGAGGGAAACTGAACATGTTACCCCAGATTCATCTCCATGCGTTCACCGAACCACACTAGACTACTGGCGCTTCCTATGGCCTCATATTGACTTACAGGCTAAGCACAACATGCGATGATTCAGCAACAAGTTTTAGAACCCGCATTTGCACTTGTGACCTTTGCCACAAAACCTCCAAGCAAGATTGAGCACCACGGTGCAGCGGAAAATATCTATTCATGAATCAAATATCTTTTTTTCTTTCAGTGAAGAATGACCAGATCTAGGAAATGGGATCGCATCAGGAAGGAACCGCGATCGGAACGAGGCGGGGGCCGCGGGGCCATAGGGGAAGGTAACGAATCGCGGGTTTAAGACTTACCGGGAGCCCAGGCCTGAGCGCATGAGGCGAGGAGGCGGAGGCCGGAGTGCACGCCGCGGTTGAGCGCCATGGCCGTCTGCTCCTGTCTTCCCGGCGGTGGGGGGCGATTGGGCGGCGTGTGCGAGCACAAGAGAAAATGGAATATGGAAAGAGTCAGCCGAAATTAGGCTGAAGACTGCTCGCAGCCTCGCACACGCCGCGTGGGCTTGTGCCTGGGCCGGGCTAATGTACTGCCATAGAGTATCGGCCCGTCGAGTTTCAAGCATCGCGCTTTAAGATCCACAGATATGAGATTTTTGAACTTTTTTGCTATTTTGACCCATGTCTCTATAATATTTCAAAAATGACCCGTCTAAACTAAATCTCCAGAATCTAGCCCATTTGGTCACGCCAACCAATATGGCGTGACCAAACGACACGTAGAAAAATAGGATTAACACATAAGAATTGACTAAGGTCGGATTTGATCACGCCATGTTGGTTGGCGTGACCGTGTCACGCCATATTGGTTGGCGTGACCAAAAGAGGACAAATCCTAGAAATTTAGTGTGAGGGGTGTCAGTTTTAAAATTTTAGAGATAAAAAGGCCAAAATATGAAAGAAGTTCGAGAATTTTAAATTTATTTTACCTAAAACTAGCAAAGTATTCATAAATTTAATCATAAAATAAGAGTTGATATATAAGAAAATAATTTGTTTCATGGTCATTCTAATAATATCATTCTTATTCGTAGGTTGTGTATAAAGGATAATGGCGCAAAGCTGTATTTACGTTAGATATGATAATATGCCCTATATTTTAACAAAAGTGTAGAACAACACACACCTGCTCTATTTTCTGTTTGACAGTTAATGGCAACCAACAGAATTATGGAGCTGTTTGGTTTATTACACATGAATCTTACTTAACTTTGGTGTTTCCAAATCACGAGCACTACCAAAATGCAGGTGGTAAAACGTTGTTTGGTTTATAGCCTTACCAAATGGCGAGCGCATATGAAGAAAACTATGTTTGGATTGCTACCGTATCAAATCTTGCCAAACGTGCATCTATGACATGTGGCACCTGCATCTCATAATTACTTTTTAAACAAAACATAGTCAAGTGACTCTTAATTTATAGATTTAGTTGCAAATATTTAATGAAACAAATATCGGGAAAACTAGATGTGTGGTCTAACTGTTTAAGAGATATGATCGTTTGACGGTAGTTAGTCAACAAATTTTGGACTCCGTGTCTTCAACGGGTTACTGCCACCTAGCACAACAAATATCTCTCACTTACCAAAATACAGGCAAGCCATTTTCTTCGATGTTGTTCATGCCAGCATCGGCTGCCGATGCCAAATTCTTAAGGGGGAGTCAAAATTTGGAGTAGAACCAAGCGACAGCCAAATTTCATGGGTGCATCAAACTTTGGAAGGGCCAACATTGGTAGGAAACCAAATATACCCTTATCACAATGACATTTCAACTTCCATTTTATTAAAGAAAGAAGTTAAGGCATGCTAACTTTGTTTTTTTTTTGAAACACATGCTAACTTTGTTGACATCACCATTCGATGCCAAATTGCCGGCACCATTTCCTCACAGATGATCGGGTCAGTTCCGTGGTCTGTGTGCTGTTCAGGTTGGTAACGAGACTCAGGGTGTGTTGGTTTTCTCCCATCTAAAATTTAGCACTATCACATCAAAGAGAATCTTATTATTTATGAATATTTCGATCAATTTAATGACAAAACCCTATTGACAGATTGGTGTTAATTTTCGAGATGAATCTAATGAGCTTAATTAATCTATATTTTGCTAAAGTGATGCTACAGTAACCATCTTCTAATCACGATTTAATTAACCTCGTTAGATTCGTCTCGTAAATTAGTCTAGGAACCTGTAATTTGTTTTATAATTAAACTTTATTTAATCCTCTTAAATAATAAGATTCTTTTTTATGTGACAGTTCTAAAATTTAGACCCCTAAAAACGAACACACCCTCATTATTTTGGATTCTGTTGTCATCAGTCGGCCATACTTATCGCGTGTACTTTGAACAGTTTTGCACAGTGTACTAGTGTCCTACTCCCTCCGTCCTAAATTACTTGTCATTTTAGCCTTGGGCACAATAATTAAGGAGAAGTGAATAAGGTAGGTACGCAGAAAACGAGGAGGAGAGAGATAGAGATAGAGATAGAGATGTATTGGGAAGAGATAAATGTGCATTGGGATGCGAGGATGACAAGTAAATTGAGAAATGCTGGATGAGTCTAGGATGACAAGTAAATTGAGACGGAGGGAGTATTGTATTGTATTATTGCATAATGCCTTGATGACCAACAAGCAAGTCGGATGAACTGTTGCTTGTCGCTCCAATGCTTGAACACTTCAACACTATACAGCATATCCGACTGTGGCAACTACATTTAGGTAGCATAGTTTGTACTGACTGCATTTAGTAACCAACATTCCCTCTACCATTCTTTCTTTCTTTTGTTTTAATTGGAAAGGGATTTTTCCTTTTACTAGGGTGTGTTCGTTTTTTGGGGTCTAAACTTTAGAGCTGTCATATCAAAAAGAATCTTACTATTTAGAAGTAGTAAATAAAGTTTAATTATAAAATAAATTACAGGTCCCTAGACTAATTTACAAGACGAATCTAATGAGGTTAATTAAGTTGTGATTAGAAGACGGTTACTTGTAGCATCACTTTAACAAAATCTAAATTAATTAAGCTCATTAGATTCATCTCGAAAATTAGCACCAATCTATCAATAGGGTTTTGTCATTAAATTAATCGAAATATTCATAAATAATAAGATTCTCTTTGATGTGATAGTGTTAAATTTTAGAGTGCAGGAAACGAACAGGGCCTAAGCCCTTGCCGGTCTAAAGAACTGAGTATGTTACTCGCATGCAGATCTCCTGTGGAGAACCCTGATTTTAGTGGATTAGAACCCGGTTGACTAAGCATAAGACGATTTGTTGCTGGACACTAGGACGAAGGAAAAAGTTCCTGTTATATTGGCTTTATTATCTGGCTTGTTCCTTGAAAACAAATATTATTAGCCCGGAACGAATTAGATATGCTTCAGTGACATGAACGTCTAAACTTTATATAATTCCTCGCACGCACAATAATTGATGATCCATTAACTATTTAGGGTCCCTTTGGATTGAAGGGAAAACAAAGAAAACTTGAAGGATAGGAATTGTGAAGGAAAACCAAATGATAGTTTTCATAGGAATAGATTCCTATGCTTGATTTTGGAGGAAACAAAGCAAAGGGTTAGACCTCTTTTTTTTTCTTTGTTTCTCCTTCCAAGCAAGAGAAAACTATTGGTTCCTTTATTTTTCCTATGAGCCTACCAAAGGACTACTCATTTCAATGCCTATGTTTTTCATTCCCATAAAATTTCAAAAACATACTAACTCAATTCCTACAATTTTTTTCTATTCCTTTATTTTCCCTATCCTACATTCCAAGGGAGTCTTAACTCCTTTTTCCATCTCTGCTTCTCCTGTTGAGCTATCCGCATCGGTCTTCCCATATCTTACGCCTTGCACACGCTGGCATCTAGCTGCCGGATCCACTTACGTACAAGGTCTTCCTTAAAAACAAAGGACGTAAATCGAATTCATTAGTATTCTGATCGGAGCGAGCAGCGTTCTAAACTAAATTATACTACTACACGAAATTTTTTTATTGTTCCGGCAGCAAATGGACAGAGCTGGTGCTTTCGCCGGTTCAGAATCACAAGCACTAATAATTTCTGCGCAGTCACGTTGGAGTTGGAGCTAAGCTCGTCGGTGTAATTAACTAACAACTGTCGATCGACTTTCTGATCTGGCATTCTGGCGTTGTCGTGTGGGCTCTAATAAGAACGAATGAACCAGCTGCCTCCCTTGATTTTTCGTGCTCAACGTGTGACCACTGACGATGTAGTATCGCTATATCTATATTGATCTATATCCTTCAGAAAGAGATAGGAACAACTTTTGTAGGAACTTCCCCGAGGTCATTTTGTCCTGTGCGTTGGAAGAGATAGTCAGCAGACCAGAGAAAAATTGGCGGCCTAGCTTAGCTCCATGAACCGACAGGCTTCTCATCCCACTGGGAGACGCGGGAACGGACATATTGGGATTGAGCGTTGCAAAAAGAAGGAATCCAAGTTCAAACATACATAATCTTTTTGAGCAATGCGTGGGAATTGAATACAATTGGCTGCAAAGCAGCACGGAGTAGTGCGGCCGAGCACGCTGAGGTCCGAATACGGTTCATCTTTTCGTCGGTTTGATTGGATTCAGCGCAGATTAATACCATTGCTTGTTTCTTGCTACTAATTGCTGGCTGCTGATTCAGGCTCCTATATAACTTTGATATCCTTAGCTTGCTATTCTTATAGTGATCACCGTTTTTTTGGTAAATATTCAGCTATTTTTGTGTTACAGAAAAACAAGGTTTATGGCCTGGAAAAAGAAGCATATAAAGCGATCTCTAGCAGATTATACTATTTGTTGGTGTCATATATATGTACTTATTAAACTATGGTAAAAAGCTTAGTCGAGAGGACTCCTCGAGCAGCCTTTTGATGGTCTATAAATGAACCGGATGATAACAATTTTTAAATCTAAAGTGACAATCTTTTGAGTTTATAGAGCTTTCTTCCTTTTGACAAAATGTGTTTTGACCCAAACTGTAACTAATGGTCTTTTTTCTTTTTACTTTATTTTAAAAGATGGTAGGTTATTAGGGTTGCATTTTGTGATTTCTCAACTACACTCTGCATCATTACTAAACCTACAGTTGACCATGGAATTGTTTTAAAAGATAAGAAAAATGGTAGAGCGAGATACGGCCCTGAGGCAATTACAACGTGATATGAACTTGGCAAATTCTCCTGCACGTGACTTGTGACTCTATTGTCATATATAATTTTTAGTATTGTATTTATTAATGAACATATACCCGCAATTATATATGTTTCCTTTTTTGGGCGAATTTATATATGTTTCCTTGGTCCACATAATAATGTTGATACTCTAACCTGCTGCCTCCAGATCAATGGCGCTAATAACGCACTAAATATAATCCCTGCAAAACAAAAAAGATAAAAAAAAACTGCATCACTGACATTTTCTCATGACACCAACTTTTTACATGATATTAACAGAAAATAATATTACCGCATTTTTTTATGAAAATATGTTGCTGACACTATCAATGATTGGTTATCATATTTATATCTAGGACATCGTGGGGACGCTTTTGGATATAGCTTTCAGGGTGCAGACCCTGCTTTCTTGACAAAGGCTTTATACAGGACCACTGCCCTTTTGGTTGCTTAATAGCGCTGCATATTAGCCAGGCGAATGTGAAATCGATTTGGCTAGCACCAACGAATTCATACCCAAGAAACAGGAGAGCCTAGCCACGTTTGTCTAGCTTGCCATGTGAAACGGCTGAACCTGCTGTTTACTCCACAGCTGCAGCTAGCATCAGCAAGATTCGGTAGACCTGATCTGATGTTTTTTTTTCTGAACAATGACTTGATCTGATGCTATGGTACCTTGTTAAATTTGTTGCAATGTCAATTCGGATGCACAAGTTTAATAAAAAAAATCGGATGCACAGGTATAAGCTTGCACTGCCGTGTAGGATGCTAATAACTAGGTTGAATTTTTTTAGTCTCTATGAAATATACTGGGTGAATCTTATTCAAGACAAGTTATTATCACTACTTCTGTATGCATGGTTGAAAAAAAAAGAAGAAGAATCCGGCATACCAAGGAAAAAATGCTGGACTTTGATGGGTAAACAAACCTGAACTCTGAAGTAAATGCATGCTGTCTCTCATAACCTAACCGAAAGGAATGTCCCTGCTAGGAGCCAAGTAAAGTCGACCGAGGTCAGTCATCGTGAACCACATGTCGCCAAGACAATGGCGAGAAAATTAGGGCGACAGCGAGAGCATAATCACCCCCGTTTCTTCACCAATTAACTATGCCGTGATCGCCTTGTTCCCCGTTGGTGTGGGCGTTACGGGACGACCCCGGCCGAAACCGGGATCGTTTTCAGGCAACTCCCGGAGTTTGTGATCTTGCGGTTGTCCGTTGCGCGATGAAAACGTACGTTCGCCTACTGGAAACCGGCGGAAAGGCACGCGAGTCTCGCGTTCTCGTCTCTGTATGCTCCGAGCTGCGAAGAAGTGTTGTACAGAATGGAGGAGAGGTTGCGTAGAATGGGATTGGTGTATGATGATGTTTGTACCTGCGCATCACGGTCGATGCGACACTTATATGCTGAAGAAGAAAAAGCTCCGAATTTAAAAGATTTCGAAGAACTTTTTGAATCTTTAGTGCTTGTTTTGAAACGATTACATATATTCAGTGACGTGTTGTAATAATTTGTAAATGCTCTTTGGGACGTTAGTTACCGAGATTAGTTTCGACAAAAGAAGAAACAAAAATGACTTTCTTTTGGCCGGCTCTCTCTTTCGGTTCCTTTTATGGAGACTGGAGAGAAAGCTACTCGTTGCTTTTTCCGGCCGGGTGTTTCTCTCTCCGATGCTTGCTTCTTTGTGCTCTCTCCTCGTCAAGTGGCGGAGAGCCCGCGCAGCTGAGGGGGTGATGTATGCGATGTTTGCTTTATTTGCGCTTCCTGGCTGAGAAGTGAAGGAAAGAGACGATTTTTCTAGAACATGGAGACAACGAATGTCTTGGCGTAAGCCAGCGATCTTTTAATTTTTACCGTGCACACCTCGGCTGGTTCTTCTTTCGTAGTTTCTAATCCACCCTTTCTCACCGTCTGGGGTTAAAAAACTGTGTTATCCATTTGTTGTTATCCACCTTTCGTGGTAGTCTTAGAGACAGCTTATAAGTACATGGTAACCCGCAGATAGAATTTCACTCACTGTAGTCAAGCAGCTACCAAAGAGAGATCAGTAGTGCATCACATCCAAAGTGACAGCAGGGGTTGAACGATGAATTATCTACTAGCTACAAGCCTACAACGACCTTACTTGCATGTACGGCAATAATGCCTTTTCACTAACTGAATCAGGATTAGCTCCCAGATAATAAGTAATTTAATACATTTCTCCTAATATAAGTGTCCTCTTCTGCGTAGTTCAACAATGCACTAGCATCACAGGCGGAAAACCGATGGAACAATCATTGTCTGGCGTACACGTGTGCTAACTCGTTGTTGCCCCTCTCCTTTATTTCTTTATATCTTACTGCCCATGCATGCAAAGCTTGAGTCGAACGTGATCAACGACGTATTACCAGCTGAATATCAATTTGCAATGCAATACTACTTGAAACTTTCTTGAAAAGCTAAAAAAAGATCGAATTACGGCAGTAGCTTCCTCTCAATGGTTTGCTTTGTTTCTTCTTTATGGAGAAACTTGCTCCATACTTTCTACTTTTGTCTCCAATGGTGAAAGAGCTAGGAAACCAGTCTTGTGATTTACCCTTCTTATTGCTTCTCTTCATATTTGAGAACCGCCTTTACAATCTGTAACTACAACATAAGCCTGGTCTTAAGGTAGATACAATCTCTGATATTGATCATCATCAAGCTTCAAGCATGCAAAATTGCCACACTGGTGAAACTAAAAACAAGAAAAAAAGAATTGTCTTTTTTTTTCTTGTGAACAAATATAAAAGACAAAATTGTTTGGAGCACACTGTGAAAGCGTGGACTCGTCCAAAACACATTGTTGATTTTAATTTTGTCTCAGACACATTACAATTTTGTGACAATTATCTGAAACACACCGCACCCGTTATAATACTATTTTCGACGGAGAAATTGTGGAAAAAGACCTCTCTCTCTCTCTCTCTCTCTCTCTCTCTCTCTCTCTCTCTCTCTCTCTCTCTCTCTCTCGACCGGCGTTGCTTCCCTAGCCTGCACGGCCCTTCCCACGTTGCGCCCCACACCGCACCGTGAACCTCCCCGGCTAGCGCATCGCGATGACCCTCCCGCATTGCGCCCCGGCCCGGCCAACATGTCCCCTCCCCATGCTTCCTCCTTGGCCAACTCACCCCTCCCGGCCAACATGCTACGGACCTCCCCGACGCGGTGAGGGGCGCTTTGGCGTGGACGGATGCAAGGGCTCCGGTGACTAAGGGAAGAAGATGAACAAAGCCATAGAGGCATCAAATGTCATTTACGAAAGTTTATCTCTCCTGTCCAAACCGGAAATACTATTTTAATGAATGCGATATTCTCTAGACAATTACTCGGACAAAATCAAAATTGACGGTGTGTTTTGGATGAATCCACGCTTTCTCAATGTGCTTTAGACAATTTTGCCAATATAAAATACATTAACACATAAGTAGGTTCAATTTTCAACTAATTAATACTCAGCCCTATACCTAAGTGTATGCTCATAAGAAACCATGACAGGTCATTTTTGTTGCCGTATTGCTCGTCAATGCTCACCCATTTGAGGGCGCGCCCCGTAGGACGGTAGGGGCAAGAACTAAACGGCCCCAAAACTACCACACACAACCACACTACACTAGCATTGTCCATTGTGTTCATGCGTCTTTAAGTGAATTTTC
>JAUNZO010004031.1:0-33927 GCA_031894775.1 Chloris gayana | reverse complement strand
AAAAAGTTCTAGAAGTCTTCGAAATGCTTCAAAACTGTGTATATAACTTAAGTGGTACAAAAAAACTAGTACCTAGTATTATTGTTTTTGTATAACAAGTTAGGAAATCTTTAAAATTAGGAAAGTTATTTCGAAACCAATATCTATTTTTCCATTGTACTAAGATAGAAAAATAATGTTTACCTATCAGATGCTCGTGGGCACCGCGTTTTGTGCTAGCCCCACGTTTTTAACATTTTCATTCAAAAACATCCTTCACAATCACATGTACCGAATGAATACACGATGTTCTCCAGAACTGTAGTAGGTATACTAGGTGTAAACTGATGCCAAGGCAAAGACCAACCGTCCATGAGTTAGTCATACAAAAAAAAGAACAGATGTGCACCAGGTGAAGTGTAGACTAAGACAACCAGAGCGTACTTTGCGCGTCCGATGTGCTAACTAACCCACGCCTTAAGCATGCTTAGAACTCCAATCCCCGTATGATTTGATCAGGCTAATGTTCGGTCATTAGGCGTCAAGTAAATTATAGTCTCGATCGCCGTATCTCAGAAGCAAATCTCAGCGAGAGTTTACTACGATTAGGGTGTAGTGGTGTGCCAGCTAGAGCTAGCTCGCTGGTTAGCATGGGTGACGAGACAATGGACCGAAAATCGGATGGTGAGCACGGCCTTTCGTACAGCCCCTTTTCCAGCCGTTAGATGGGGAGTTACAAGACTCTTCTAACTCACGTCGTTTGCCTTTTTCCATCCTGCCCAACACACGCTCATCCACGTAACTTTGTTTTGTTTATTTTTTAACACTTTAGATTCTCCTATCTGACATTGTTTGCCTTTTCTCATCCTGCCCAACACGCTCATCACTACAACTTTACTTTGTTTATTTTTTTAAACACTTTGTTTCAGCTACTCGTGTTGGTTAATACAGTATAGTATTACACTATATGTTAGAGTATCAATAAAAATGCCAAAAAATGATTCATTTATATTGAGTTATGCTGATGCGAGATGTAGTTCATATGGATACAATACTAAAACCTAGGTTAGTTACTTATTTTTATGATTATGCTTCTTTTCTTTTATACTTGTCTTTTTTCCTTTATATTTTTGTCATTTCAACGACTATCCGAAGTAGACCACTATAGATCAGTACATATTATACCGTCACTGTCTTTGTACTGCTTCTTTTTATATATTTTTGCCGCTTAACGGCGATCATTTAGAAGTAAGTCGGTGTATGTTATAATGAGTGACAAATACATGTTATACTGTCATTGTCTTTGTACTTTTCTTTCATATTTTCACCGCTTGCGATGATCATTTAGAAGTTGCCACTAGTTCATTATTTTGTTGCTACATTTATTATTATTATTATTATTATTATTATTATTATTATTATTATTATTGTTATTATTATTATTATTATTATTATTATAGAATATCTTGTGATTTAAGAAAATATTTTTGAAACATAGACAAGTGGGGTCTACTGTTATAGATCTCATCACAACGAATACAATGGTGCAATTCGTTTTTAATTTTGACAATCCGTGTGAAGATTATAACTTTTTCTTTAGATGATAAAGTTAAATAAAAAATAAGTCAAAGATGGACCCCCATACTTTGGATGCATGCACCATGATTGGATTCCTTCACCTTGGGATAGAGAGACGCCGTTACCCTCCCGAGAGGGGGTGTACCTCAGGCTGTGCTCACAAAACTGACGTTGGACAATGGACGAGAAGAAGGCCGAGGCGGCGGCGGCACCGGCGCAGGGCTCGTCGTCGTCATCGTTCATGTCGGTGTTGGCGCACGCGGACGCGGCGGACGTGGCGCTGATGGTGCTGGGCCTGGTGGGCGCCATGGGCGACGGCATGTCCACGCCGGCGATGCTGCTGCTGACGAGCCACCTCACCAACGACTTCGGCAGCGGCCCCGACCTCGTCCAGGACTTCAGCTCCAAGATCACTGCGGTACAGCACGAGCGTATTCAGTCTGTGGAAGCTGCTTCTCGTACCTTCCATCGTGTCGTCATTTACTGACCGTTAATCTTGATCTTGAGTAGAACGCGATGAGCCTCGTCTACCTGGCGTGCGCCTCCTCGGTCATGGCGTTCCTAGGTGAGCACAACACTGCACATCTCACCGTGCTAGTTTCTGTGTCTTGAGCCCTGCATTGACATGTTTGCAGAGGGCTACTGCTGGGCGCGGACGGCGGAGCGTCAGGCGTCCCGGATGCGGGCACGGTACCTGCAGGCGGTGCTCCGGCAGGACATTGAGTACTTCGACCTCAAGGCCGGGTCCACGTCGGAGGTGGTCACCAGCGTGTCCAACGACAGCCTGGTGGTGCAGGACGCGCTGAGCGAGAAGGTGCCCAACTTCCTGATGAACGCCACCATGTTCATCGGCAGCTACATCATGAGCTTCGCCGTGCTGTGGCGGCTCACGCTGGTGGCGCTGCCGTCGGTGCTGCTGCTCCTCATCCCCGGGATCATGTACGGCCGCATCCTCATCGGCCTGGCTCGCCGGATCAGGGCCCAGTACGCGCGCCCGGGCGCCATCGCCGAGCAGGCCGTCTCCTCGGCGCGCACCGTGTACTCGTTCGTGGCGGAGGCGAGCACCATGGCGCGGTTCTCCGCGGCGCTCGAGGAGTCGGTGCGGCTCGGGCTCAAGCAGGGGCTCGCCAAGGGCGTCGCCCTCGGCAGCAACGGCATCACCTTCGCCATCTGGGCGTTCAACCTCTGGTACGGCAGCCGCCTCGTCATGTACCACGGCTACCAGGGCGGCACCGTCCTCGCAATCTCCTCCGTCATCGTTCACGGCGGCCTGTGCGTAAACATGCTTCCACCATTACATCGTTTTCCATTTCCCCGCCGTTAAACTGATGTTTGATGACCGTCGACGGTGATGATGTCATTAACGAACGTACATACAATTAATGTGGGCGTGCAGGGCGCTGGGAAGCGCGCTATCCAACGTCAAGTATTTGTCGGAGGCCAGCTCGGCGGCGGAGAGGATCATGGAGGTGATCCGGCGAGTGCCCAAGATCGACTCGGCAAGCGGTTCCGGCCTGGAGCTCGCCGAAGTTACCGGCGCAGTGGAGTTCAGGAACGTCGAGTTCAGCTACCCGTCGCGACCGGAGAGCCCCGTCTTGGTCTGTTTTAGCCTGCGCGTTCCAGCAGGGCGCACGGTGGCGCTGGTCGGCAGCTCCGGCTCAGGGAAGTCGACGGTGATCGCGCTGCTGGAGCGGTTCTACGACCCCTCGGCAGGGGAGGTGACACTGGACGGCGTGGACATCCGGCAGCTGCGGCTCAAGTGGCTGCGCGCGCAGATGGGGCTCGTCAGCCAGGAACCCGCGCTGTTCGCCACGTCGATACGAGAGAACATTCTGTTCGGGAAGGAGGACGCCACGGAGGAGGAGGTCACCGCTGCGGCCATGGCGGCCAACGCTCACGACTTCATCTCGCACCTGCCACAGGGCTACGACACACAGGTAACAATTGCTCGCCGGCTTGTGCAGCTCTGCACTACGTTTCTTTCTTTCTAATAATTCATTAATTAACTAATACAACGTCCATATAGGCATAGGTATCCATCATTATAACACACCGTTGCAGGTCTCTATCAAGTTTCCTTCTATTTATTCGTAGTGTTGTTTCTTCTTCTGTACATATAGTAATTAATCTAACGCTTTCTTGAGTCTTTGAATGAATGATATCACCATACCTTTTTGTTTCTATACCCCTGAGCTCATCTCACCATACCTTTTTGACCTGACCAGTGAGTAAGACCAACTCCCTGCGTCCAAAATATAAATAAAAAAATCAGGAGTATCACATGTTCTGTTTTCGAAACTAGTCTCCATGCGACCATGAACTTCTCACAAGACTACAATGAGATGCTTTTTTCCCTAAAAAATGACGTTTGACGTTGAATAGAGATTGAACAGAGGAAAACAAGTAACAACGCGTGCATATGTTTAGTTCTTAGTGTAGTAAACTAGTAACTCGCCTTCATCTGGAAGCAACACTACTCTACTCCAGCCGTAACTGCTAAGCTCGCTAGGTGCCGCATCCTTGGCCGAGGACATGGGTCCTGCCTGTGCGCTCAAAGAAAGAAACAAAGAAAGCCATTCCCCAAAACTGAGATCAAGAGAACTGTCTGTAATGCCTACTTATTAATTATTATTCTCTACAGGCTAGAGTTGAAGCGTGAAACAAACAACAATGCCGTGTCATCAATGCAAAAACAAACAATCGAACAATGAACAATGTATATCGTCTTGATGAATTGATTGGACTTCATAGGAATACTCACATAGTAACCTTCAATAGTTTTGCATTCCAAGGACACCCAGCTCAGCACCTTCAGTAGAGTTGTAATGCTGGTACAAGGACTCCTGGGAGTTGACCAAAAATTAAAATAAAGAGTGAACTAGATGTTCAAGAGAAGCTAACTAGTAAAATACTGAAACAGGACTACAGGAGTGCTATATCTCCACATCAATGGAAGATGACAGCCTGTCTAGCAGCATGCCATTTGGTGAACATGCTTGTCTTGTCTAACACCGAGATGCTTGGAATAGAAAAGGAAGCGACGCACATATCAAATTTTACAATAAAAACTTATGCTAAATTATCGGTCTTTTTGTTCATACTCCTGAGCTCATCTCACCAACCTTTTTGTTCTATACTTAGACTGGTGACTGAAACCAACTACCTCCGTCCAAAATATAAATAAAAAATAAGAAGTATCACATGTTTTGTTATCAAAACTAGTCTGCATGCAACCATGAACTTCTCACAAAAAATGAGATACCTTTTTCCAAACATGACATTTTACGTTTAATAGAGATTGAACAAAGGAAAATAAGAAACAACGCATGCATATGTTTTTTTCAGGAAAAAAAAACATGCATATGTTTAGTTCTTAGTGTAGTAACTCTGCAGACTCTACTGCTGTCGTAGCTGTAAGCCCACTAGGCGCCGCATCCTTGGCAAAGTACATGGGTCCTGCCTGTGTGCTCAAAGAAATAAATTAGGAAAGGCTATCCCCAAAACTGGAATTCAGAGAGCTGTCTGCAATGCCTACTTATTAACTATTCTCTGTAGGCTAGAGTTGAAGTGTAAAAACAACAATGCCGTGTCATCAATGCAAAAAGAACCAATCGATCAAATGTATAGCCAGTCGTCTAGATGAATTGGTAGGACTTCATAGGAATATTCACATAGTAACCTTAAATATTCACATTCCTTGCTCAAGGCTGGAAACTATTTGTAGTTATCCTTTATCTAAAAAAAATATTCACATTCCTAGGACACCCAACTCTGCAGCTTCTAGTATGGCTGTAATGCTGGTACAAGGACTCCTAAAACAGAGGAATTGACCCAACAAAAAGTGAGCTAGATGTTCAAGAGTAGCTAAGCTACAACACCGAAACAGGAGTACTATATCTCCAAATCAAAGAAAGATGACAGTCTGTCTAGCAGTATGTCATTTGGCAGATTTAACGTACTTGTCTTGTCAAACACCGAGATGTCCTGATCATTACTATTAAACAGTTGTTAGTTACAGAAGTAGTGTACAGATAAGCTGTTAAGGAAATTTGAAATAGAAAAGGAAGCAGCATACATATGAAATTTTACAAGAAAATTTTATATTCAGTTCTCAATCATCTTGTTAATTGAGAAGCCAGCTCACTGGAATCAGTTCAAAGTGTCCAAAATAATAACCTTGGAATTAGAATTCTGATAGAGTCAGAGCATGTTGTGCAGAATGTAAGTTGGTGATCTTATTCCGATACTAACCTTGTATAAACAACAATAGGTGGGTGAGCGTGGTGTCCAAATGTCCGGAGGGCAGAAGCAAAGGATTGCTATTGCAAGAGCAATCCTGAAGTCACCAAAGATCCTGCTCCTTGATGAAGCAACCAGTGCATTGGATACAGAGTCAGAGCATGTTGTGCAGAAGGCGCTTGACCTGGCCTCTGTGGGACGAACTTCTATTGTCATTGCACATCGCCTCTCCACTATCCAAAATGCTGATTTGATTGTCGTAATGGAATCAGGTGAAGTCAAGGAGCAAGGCTCCCATGACGAGCTCCTTGCCAATGAGAATGGTCTCTACTCTTCTCTTGTCCGTCTTCAGAAGATAAAAGATTCAAGTGAAGCTGAGGTCAAAGAAACTGACAGTACATATTGTTCTATGGCTCCATCTGGAAGCCTAAGCATAAGCAGGAGATTCTCTTCGGCTATAAGATCATCATCAACACGACCGATGGGTGATACAAGGCATGATGACAATATAGAGAAGCCAAACCTTCCTGCCCCATCCTTCAGAAGGCTACTTATGCTTAACGCACCAGAGTGGAAGCAGGCGCTGATGGGGAGCTTTTGTGCAGTCCTCTTTGGAAGCATCCAACCTGCCTATGCATACTTCATGGGGAGCATGTTCTCAGTCTATTTCTTGACAGATCATGACAAGATCAAGGAACAAACAAGAATCTATGTGCTCATATTTGTCGCCCTGGCAGTGGTATCATTCTTGCTTAATATAGGGCAGCACTATAGCTTTGGTGCCATGGGGGAATACCTCACAAAACGGATCCGGGAACAGATGCTTACAAAAATTCTTACATTCGAGATCGGGTGGTTTGACAATTACAAGAACTCCTCAGGTGCTATATGCTCGCAGCTTGCCAAGGATGCTAGTGTTGTAAGTCCAATGAGTAATTCCTATTATAATATTTGAAAAAAAAAACTTGTCTGATCAAATACAACTATATTTGTGATATAGGTGAGATCCCTTGTTGGTGATAGAATGGCTCTAGTGATTCAGACTGTTTCTGCTGTGCTAATCGCCTGCACCTTGGGTTTGGTCACAGCTTGGCGCTTAGCCCTTGTCATGATAGCAGTACAGCCTCTTATCATTGCCTGCTATTATGTGCGTAGTGTCTTACTAAAAAATATGACGAAGAAATCAATAGAGGCACAATGTGAGAGCAGCAAGCTAGCAGCAGAGGCTGTCTCCAACCTCAGGACAATCACTTCTTTTTCATCCCAAGACCGCATCCTACAACTCTTCGACAAAGCTCAAGATGGCCCACGCAAGGAAAACATCCAACAGTCATGGTTTGCAGGGTTTGGCCTTGGTACCTCCGTAGGCCTTATGGCGTGCACATGGGCCCTTGACCTTTGGTATGGTGGCAAGCTTATGGTTGGCCACCGCATTACTTCCAAGGAACTCTTCCAGACCTTCATGATTTTAGTAAGCACAGGGCGTGTAATTGCAGAAGCGGGCAGTATGACAACAGACCTTGCTAAGGGTGGTGATACAGTCGCTTCAGTTTTTTCTGTTCTCGACCGGGTAACAGAAATCAACCCCGAAGATCATATGGGCTACAAGCCAAATAAGCTCAGTGGTGATGTAGAAATTGCAGAAGTTGATTTTGCATACCCTTCAAGGCCGAATATGATCATCTTCAAAGGTTTCTCCTTGAGCATACCTGCAGGAAAGTCAACTGCACTTGTTGGGCAAAGTGGTTCTGGTAAATCATCCATTATTGGGCTTATTGAGAGGTTTTATGATCCACTTAGAGGGGTGGTTATGATCGATGGTAGAGACATAAAGAGATACAATCTCCGAGCCCTACGGGAGCACATTGGGCTGGTCAGCCAGGAACCAACACTATTTGCAGGTACCATTAGAGAGAACATCATGTATGGCACAGACAATGCAAGTGAGGCAGAAATCGAGGATGCGGCAAGGTTGGCTAATGCACATGATTTCATCAGCAACCTTAAGGATGGATATACAACATGGTGTGGTGAGCAAGGATTTCAGCTTTCAGGAGGCCAGAAGCAGCGCATTGCCATTGCACGCGCTATCTTGAAGAACCCTGCTATCTTGCTATTGGATGAAGCTACAAGTGCACTCGACAGCCAGTCTGAAAAGTTAGTGCAAGAGGCATTGGACCGAATGATGATTGGTAGGACAAGTGTAGTTGTGGCGCACAGGCTCAGCACTATCCAGAATTGTGACATGATCACTGTGCTTGAGAAAGGAATTGTTGTAGAGAAGGGTACACATGAGTCCCTCATGTCCAAGGGTCACTCTGGAAAGTACTTTGGATTAGTTAGCTTGCAACAACGAGGAAACAAGTTCTGAGATCCTACATGAGAGGTGCACCACTGACCAGATTTGGAGCCCATTCAAATGAGTAGTGTCGCCATGATGCAAGTAAGAATGTCCAGCAGTAGGTTGCTTTAAGAATGTTAGAACTTGCTGCGGAACTACTGTTTTATAGTGTCTTGGTTATCGCTTCTGGGCATGTATTGTTGCCAAAAAAAAAAGTCAATGAAATCTAAGAGAAGATGCAAATTAGGTTGCCTTCTTATCAGTCCTATGTTTTATCTATAACTATCATACCGACAACATATCCCTACCCTAACAGCATGGACTCAAAATTCAGCAGAATGGATACTAACAAGAGAGGGGAGCATACGAGAACAATAGAAATGAGCACAGGTTTATTTTAGATATTCAGTGTGCATGTGAATCCTAAAATGCCATATCTAAAGAAGCAGGAGACTCAGCATCTAAGATCCACAGTTTGTAATTGTTGGCTAAAGCCTAAAATGCATTCGCAAAGCGAGAACTCGCACGGCATCAGCATTATCACCTGGTTGGAGCGGGAGGGTCCTGCGTCCTGGAAGAGTGTTGGTAGAAACTTGCAAGTGGGAAGGCGACACAGGGCCCGCCACAAGCGGGGAGCTCGCCGCGCAATGGATAGTGGCGGCAGCGGCGCCGGAGGTCAGACACTGCATTTCCGCCTTCCGTGGTGGTTTACGTTTCTGTACGCAGCAACTAACGGCCTATTGGTTATGGGCCTCCCCTTCACTAAAGGCCTGCGAAGATCCATGATACCGGCCCATGAGCAGACGTTGGCGGGAAGCAGCGCATTTCATTTCATGGGTGTTCACTATGAATTTTGCCATTCCCTCAAAACAAGAAAAAAGATTTCGCCATCGATTTTGAACACCTACATATTGCATGCACATTACTGGTGAGGAGATACTTAGGGGGTATTCGTTTTATGGGGCTAAAGAGGGTAACGGGGCTCAAGGGCTAAACTTTAGCCTCTTTTAATCCACATGTTCGTTTACTTGAGGCTAAACTTTACCCTCTTTTAGTCCACATGTTCGTTTACTTGAGGCTAAACTTTAGCCCTTGAGGCTAAAAGGTGGGATAAAAGATAGGCTAAACTTTAGCCACAAAAGAAACACTAAACTTTTACCTCAAAACTTTAGCATGCTAAAGGAAACGAACAAGTGAGGAGATACTAAGGGGGTTATTCGTTTCATGAGGCTAAAGGAGCTAAAGGGCTAAAGTTTAGCCTTAAGGAAACGAACATATGAGCTAAAAAAGCTAAAATTTAGCCCTTGAGCTAAAAGGTGGAGCAAGAGAGACTAAACTTTAGCCTCAAAAGAGACAATAAACTTTTGTCTCAAAACTTTAGCATGTTAAAGAAAACGAACAGCCCCTAAGTGTGACTTCAGACCTTTGGAACACCTATCTTCCCAAACACAGCTATTGAATCTGACCTATCTTCCCTTATGGCCTTATTATGTGGAAAATCAGTCCACGCAAGGATTCGAATCCGTCGGCCGAGTCACCTTTCAACGCCGTACTTTCAGTCCTCCAGCGCGGCAGCGCAGCGCTGCGGCTTCCCGTCGGTCGAGTCACCTTGTCGCCTCACCCATCCCGCCCTCGACCAGCCTGCGCCGCGGCCGCTGCGCTGTGGACAGCCCACAAAATACTCATGAAGCCGATACTCCAAACCAAATCTGACCGATTTGGTGAACCTTGCAAACCAACCACACAACTCCTACTTCCACGGTCGTTCCACCGTGCGTGCACCGCCGTTGCTGCCTTGGCTACTCGTACGGCATCCGCCGGTGCCGCCAGGACCTCGGCTCCTCTTGATCCGAACATCCAGGTGATGAGCTGATACTCATACTCTCCCACCTCTTCTAGACTGGTCCTTCGGTGCTTCATCCTTTCGACGTTTTGTAAATGAGCAGGGTACAACGTCGTCGTTTGTTACGACTTGTAATAACAGCAATTGATTAGGAATTGTAGAGGCGAACGACATTTTTTAGCATCTCCTAATGAAATATAGGCAGTTTGTTCCTAGATTGATGGAGAATTTATTTTTCAAACATTTTTATTTTTTTAGGAGTGGACTGTAAGATGTTAAAAAAGCACCAGGAAACAGTAAGAAGCTAGTCTAACTTAAAGTGACACATGCTGATTTTATCTTATTAGCGTCCATTTATTTACCTGTGATATTGGAACCATGATAATAAAAAATTAGATATTGGCAAATTGCAATGATCGAGGGTGAATTAGTCACATAAGAATTTGATGACATACATCAGAAAGGATTTCATTTCCCAGATTTCGTGACCTTTGCACCTATAAATCTCCAATACATGCCCAGCAGCTGCATCAAGGTCACAGTGCTGCGAATTCAGAACGTGGGGTTGTGTTCCCATGCGAAATCTCAGTTGGTGTCGCTCCTTGCTGCAAGCTAACTAATCCAAAGTATGTTCCAGAGGAACCTTTGGACATCAGGGTTGCGTGCGCCCCCTTCTCTACGACAACTCCTTTCTCAAGTACATAGATCGTGTCGCAATTCTGGATAGTGCTGAGCCTGTGTGCCACCACTACACTTGTTCTGCCCATCATCACTCGGTCCAATGCCTCTTGCACCGCCTTTTCAGACTGGCTGTCCAGTGCGCTTGTAGCTTCATCCAGTAGCAATATAGAGGGGTTCTTTAGGATGGCACGGGCAATTGCAATGCGCTGCTTCTGCCCTCCGGAAAGTTGATGACCTCGTTCACCACACCATGTGTCATATCCATCCTTAAGGTTGCTGATAAAGTCATGTGCATTTGCAGACCTTGCTGCACTCTCGATTTCTGCCTCACTCGCTGAATTTGTGCCATACAGGATGTTCTCCCTTATAGTCCCTGCAAACAATGTTGGTTCCTGGCTCACAAGTCCAATATGTCTTCTCAGGGCTTGCAGATTGTAGTTTCTTATGTCTCTACCATCTATCTTCACAACCCCAGTAAGTGGTTCATAGAACCGCTCTATAAGGCCAATTATGGTTGACTTGCCAGAACCACTCTGCCCAACAAGAGCTGTTGACTTCCCTGCCTGTATGCTCAAGAATAGCCCTTTGAAGATGATCACATCTGGCCTTGAAGGGTATGCAAAATCTACTCCTGTGATTTCCACATCACCTTTGAGCTTCTCTGGCTTGTATCCCTTAGCATTGTCGGGCTCAATTTTTGTTTCTCGGTCAAGAACAACAAATATCGAAGCAACAGCATCAGCGCCCTTAGCAAGGTCTGTTGTAACGCTAATTGCATCTGCAACCACACGTCCCATACTTGATAGGATCAAGAAAGTTTGGAAGAACGCTTTTGCAGTAATACGGTGCTCAGTCATGAGAATGCCACCATACCAATAGTTGAGGGGCCATGTGCATGCCATAATGGCCACAGAGGTGCCAAGGCCAAGACCTGCAAACCATGATTGTCGAATGCTTTCCTTACGCGGCCCTTCCTGAGCTTGCTCAAAAAGATGTAGGATGCGGCCCTGGGATGAGAAGGCACTTATAATGTGGAGATTGGAGACAGCATCAGCAGCTAGTTTGCTACTCTCAGACTGTTCATGTATCAGTTTGTTGGACAACCTCTTTAGTAAGATGCGGCGAGCAGTTAAGCAGGCAATGATGAGAGGTTGCACTGCTATCATGATAACAGCCAGGCGCCAAGTAATGACCAATCCTATGGTGCAAGAAATGAGAACTGCAGAAGTTGTCTGGATCACCAAAGCCATTCGGTCACCCACTAGTGACTTCACCTGCAACGAAATATTGTATGTCTTGTCAGAAATATGTTTCCAAGTTGATCATAAGATATAGTAATTTTCTTTTTCAAATGAACTTACAAGGTTGGCCTCCTTGGCAAGCTGAGAGCATATGGCGCCTGTGGAGTTCTCGTCCCGATCGAACCACCCAATCTCAAAAGTGAGAAGTTTTGCAAGTATCTGTTCCCTGATCCTCTTGGTGAGGTATTCCCCCATGACTCCAAAGTTGTAATGCTGCCCAAGATTGAGCAAGAATGAGAGGGCTGCAAGAGTAACAAAAGCAAGCGCATAAACTCTTGTTTTGTCCTTGATCTCCGAATGATCTGTCAAGAAGAAGACTGAGAACATGCTTCCCATGGTATATGCATACAGAGGCTGGACGCTTCCAACCACAACAGCGCTAAAGCTCCCAATCAGTGCCTGCTTCCAGTTTGGTGCATTAAGCATTAGTAGTCTTCTAAAGGAAGGCACAGGAACCTTTGGCTTCTTGGTACCATCATTGTCTGCATCACTCGTAGCTGAACATATTTTTTTGCTCATATTCTGGCTTCTGGATTTCCCTAGAGCAGCTGATGTACTGCAACTTCCATTGACCACATTGGCCTGACATGAATCTCCAGTCCACTGAAGACGAACAAGTGATGCGTACAGTCCATTTGCAGCAATGAGCTCATCATGGGAGCCCTGTTCCTTGACATTACCACACTGCATGACGGCAATCTTGTCGGCATTTCGTATAGTAGAGAGACGATGTGCAACAACAATAACAGTCCGACCTACTGAAGCTGTGCCAAGCGCCTCCTGCACAACATGCTCTGACTCTGAGTCCAATGCACTTGTGGCTTCATCGAGGAGGAGGATCTTTGGTGACTTTAGGATTGCTCTGGCAATGGCAATCCTTTGTTTCTGCCCTCCGGACATCTGGACACCACGCTCACCCACCTGTAGTTACTATGGAAATTGTTACTGTTAGAGTGGGAATGCCAACTTATATTTCTTATGAAGAATAATTCTAGTTCTCTGTTTTTTTTATTTCAACTATACTAACACATGACAGCGAAATATTAATTTCTTGTCAAGGCAACTACTGCAGCCATCTGTAATTTTTGCAAGAAGATAAAGATAGAACATATAATGCTTTTGTACGCTTATGTGTGTGTATAGCTTTCTTTTTCCATTTTAAACTTGCTTAATAGGTTTAGATAGCTGAATGCTATTTGAAACTGATGAGGACATCCCATCTTTGAAGAATATATCAGGAATTATTATGTGATACTTGTATCCTTGAAATAAGTGTACATGGCATACTCCCATGTCAACGCAGAACATCTCTTGATCACCTAGTCTTTTCTTCCCCTTCTGGTGGTAAACTCTTTGTTTCATGAATGCTAATACTGGCATTAACATATGCTGTCTAGCAGGCCCGTCCCTTGGCAGGGACAAGGTGGGCGACGGGCCAGGGCCCCCAAATATTTGGGGCCTCCAATTTGTAATTCCTATCTATAGGCCTGCTTGGATGAAAGGTTCAGCGTAGACCGACAGGAAAGACCCAGTGCCAGGTAGTTCATTTGTTTCTAGTCTAGCAGCAGAAAAGCGTATGGGTCCAAAAAAACAGAGAAGCCTGTGGCCTGGGCTTGCTCACCTCGGGTCACGCATGAGACGTGAGGGCCTGAAGCAATTAGTAAGCCGAACATATATTCCTTTGGTTTTTTTAATCCAGCAACAACGGGCCCTCCATATTGTATTCATTTTTAATCTTTTCTAATATGTTTCTGCTTTGTATTATTGTTGAGCACCTAAGACTTGAGCATGTAGTTTTTTTATTTGACCATTTCTTTTTCTAATCATCCTTTAACGCCATATATTTGATCCAGGAACTTTGGGTTGGGTGTCCTTCATCCGCAAATTATTGATATGTTGGTGAAAAAAGGTCCTAAAAGATACTTATCTATTGAATGATACTTTATAGTAGAACTTATGTCAGTTTATTTGTGGAGTACTGTCTTTACCCTTTTTAGCCTTAATATACGAAATTATACAATTAACTATAAGTGTGTTTTGCACCGTATCATTTGAATTTTCAAATTTTAGGGCCTCACATCTCATTTTGAACCGGGCCCCCAAATACTTAGAGACGTCCCTGTGTCTAGTTGTGGACATTAGATTTGGATTGCACCAAATCTGTGACCTGAATGTCTAGTGTATACTTCTGATTCAAGTCTTATCATTTTATCTCAACAACTCAATATACTGACTTAAATTTGTTCAATTGAGAGCTCTGGTTGCTATTGCACAACATCATTCGTTTATTCTACTGCAACCTACATGGAGTTGTGTCAGAGTCATCCACGATAGGTAAGTAACCATGACAGAGTAGCGCGCACTACTGAATGTCTGAATGGAACAACTTTTTTGGCAGTGGACGGCAAGAAGATATCACCTGCGTCTCGTAGCCCTGTGGCAACGTGGAGATGAAGTCATGGGCGTTGGCCGCCTTGGCAGCGGCAATGACCTCCTCCGTGGTGGCCTCCTCCTTGCCGAACAGAATGTTCTCCCGTACTGTCATGGAAAGCAGCGCAGGCTCCTGGCTGACGAGGCCCATCTGCGCTCGCAGCCACTTGAGCCGCAGCCGCCGGATGTCCACGCCGTCCAGCGTTACCTCCCCTGATGAGGGGTCGTAGAACCTCTCCAGCAGTGCGATCACCGTCGATTTCCCCGAGCCGCTGCTACCGACCAGCGCCACCGTGCGCCCCGCCGGCACGCGCAGGCTGAAGCGGGCCAGGACGGGGCTCTCCGGCCGTGACGGGTAGCAGAAGTCTACGGTCCTGAATTCCACCTCGCCGACGACATTGGCCAGCTCCTCTCCGGCGTCGCTCTCGGAGTCGATCTTAGGCACCCGCCGGATCACCTCGAGGATCCTCTCCGCCGACGAGCTCGCGTCAGAGAAGTACTTCACGTTGGACAAGCCCGACCCCAGGGACCTGCACGAGGCTCCTTAATGGTGAATGAACCAATTAATTAGCTGTATCACGATCGTACCAATGGATTGCCTCTTACACGCCGCCGATGACGATGGTGGCACAGATGGCGAAGACGGTGCCGCCCGGGTACCCGTGGTACATGACGAGGCGGCTGCCGTACCAGATGTTGAAGGCAGAGATGGCGTAGGTGATGCCGTTGCTGCCGAGGGCGATGCCCTTGGCGAGCCCCTGCTTGATCCCGAGCCTCGCCGACTCCTCGAGCGCGGCGGAGAACCGCGCCATGGTGCTCTGCTCCGCGACGAACGCGTACACGGTGCGCACCGACGAGACGGCCTGCTCGGCGATGGCGCCCGGGCGCGCGTACTGCTCCCTGACCCGGCGCGCGAACCCGGTGAGCACGCGGCTGTACAGGAACCCGGGCACGACGAGCAGCGGCACCGACGGCAGCGCCGCCAGCGTGAGCCGCCACAGCAGCGCGAACGCCACGGCGTAGCTGCCGACGAACTGGGCGGTGTTCATGATGAAGTTAGGCAGCTTCTCGCCCAGGGCGTCCTGCACGACGAGGCAGTCGTTGGACACGCCGGTGATCACCTCGGACACCGAGCCGGGCTTGAGGTCAAAGTACTCCATGTCCTGCCGGAGCACGGCGCGCAGGTACCGCTCTCGCATCCGCGACGCCTGCCGCTCCGCCGTCCGCGCCCAGCAGTATCCCTCTGCGCGTTCGCGCCATGATATCAGACGGAAGAACAAACGCACGGTACAGAGACGCGTTCGGTGCTGTGCTCACCTAGGAACGCCATGACCCAGGTGGCGCACGCCAAGAAGAAGAGGTTCCTCGAATTCTGATCGACATGGTGTTTGCTGTCAATGCTAGGCCGGCAATACAGTAACTTAACCGAAATGATACATGAGCGTTGTGTACCTCGTTGATCTTGGAGCTGAACTCGTGGAGGCGGTCAGGGCCGCTGCCGATGTCGTTGGCGATACGGCTGTAGATGGACAGCCTCACGGGCGTCGCCATGCCGTCGCCGACAGCGCCCACAAAACCCAGCACCATCAGCGCCACATCCACGGCGTCCGCGTGCTTGAATACCGATATGAACGACGACCGTGGCGGCAAGGCCGCGGGCGCGGCCATCCCGACGGCTGCTTCAGCACCGATGTCCCGGCCGGCTAGTACTAACGAGCTGGTGTAGATAGAAATCCATTTTCTCCGGACTCGTGTAGTTCGAAACCTGGCGTTGGCTTGTACAGTTGGAGATACTACATAAAAGGTCAAACTATATAGCCTGGAGAGAGATTAGAGTTGATTCGATTCCATTTGCGCCCTGCTAGTCATCACCATGCGGCCATGCCTGCATCGTGCTATTAGGTAGAAAAACAAATTGGCGTCCTTCCCCATGTGTTGTTTAATACTACTAGTACTTCCCATGTCCCGGCCGGCTAGTACTAACGAGCTAGTGTAGATAGAAATCCATTTTCTCCGGACTCGTGTAGTTCGAAACCTGGCGTTGGCTTGTACAGTTGTACTACATAAATGGTCAAATTATATAGACTGGAGATTAGAGTTGATTCGATCCGATTTTTCTTTTCAGTTTTCTACCTAATAGCACGATGCAGGCATGGCCGCATAGAAGGGCGCAAATGGAATCGAATCACACCTGCTGACAAATTGGTCCTTCCCCATGTGTTGTTAAATACTTCCTTGTTCCATTGAAAGTGTCGTTTTTTATTTTTCATATTTCACGTTGGTAACCTGTCTTATTCAAATTTTTTATAAATACTAAAATAAATACATTATTATTAAAGTACCACTAATGATAAATTAAGTTAGAAAAAAATAAATATCATTTACATAAATTTTACGAATAAGACGAACAGTTAAAGGACGATGTCTAAAAGTCTAAAACGACACTTTCAATAGGAGAGGAGTATTTCCTAGTGCAAGGTTGGAAAAGTGATCGTAAATTCAAATTGACACTCGAAACAATAAAGGTAATCACACCATTTAGCAAACTAAGACTAGCTCAGTTGGTTAGGTTCCTTTTTGGGTGGAACCAACCCATCCGGGTTCTCATATCTTCGATTTAACACGGGTGTTGTATTTAGGGCTAATAATTATTTCAGTGCAAGGCAACATCTCCTGTTGCTAACGATATCCTCTGGTGACTTCGTGATCTCAAGATCAAACCAACTCAATATTTCAAAGGCTTTTATAGAGGTCGGATGTACTTGTGTGTGTTCATAGGGATGACTAACCCTGTACATGTATGTGAGTTCTTGCGTCTATAATTCTATATTGTGTTCACTTCGCAAAAGAAAAACATGTAATTGAAGATCAATTTGGTGATTCACATAATATTCAATTGTATTTGGTTGTTTTAGTTAATTTTTTTATCATTCATGAATAAATAGAGCGAGTTTTTTATTACAGAGAAAATAGAGCGAGTTTGATGATAAAAAAATAGTGAAACCATATTTTAGTGTAGTACGATGTTACTTATTAGATTTTATTAAAAGTCATTCTATCTGTTGTTTTGAGTACTACTATAGATCCAATTTGATTGTCTTACTCATGTACAACTCAAGCTATTATAGAAACTAGATATCGTCATTTGAAAATTTTAAACACTTGATTGTCATATATTCATCTAGTCAGAACAAAGTTAGACATTTGAGTTGGCTCTACAACAATTCCAATTTTTTTTACTCGAAAAACCATTCTATCTCGTTTCACCAAATAGAAAAATCACCTGTTGCCTGACCATAGTTGTTGAATCTTAGTGCGTTCGCCAGGATTGATGAGTCACACATCAAACTACGGTTGGATTCGTGTCACACCTTCCATAGTAGTAGCCCATCGTGCATGATCCTTTTATGATTCCTCGCTGTAAAGGCTCGTACGCAACCGTTACTCTTAAGAAAAGCACCATCAAAGTGGGGGATTTAGGTAATACTCCATCTGTTCACATATATATGATCCTATAGGATAAAAATTTAAAAGTTTAGCTCAAAACCGTCTAATATGTGAGAACATGTAGCTTTGTCGAGTATGCATTAGTGCTCCATTTCATGTCCTTTTTTTTTTTGCCTTTTGGTGTACAATTAAAAAAACATGTGTGGCAACTCCAACCAAGATATGGCAATAGCATACGAACTGGTAATTCTTTTTTTTCAGAACATCTCTGAGCATGTTTTTCATTAAGAAGTACTCTCTCTATTCCTTTATATAAGCATTCCAATGATTCAAATTTTGTTCCATAATGTAAATATTTCTAGAAATAGGACAAAACTTAATGGGTAGGTGGATGGGTAAAAATTGATGAGGTAGTATAAAATGAGGGATAAATAACATTTTCTCTCCTGACTATTACTTCCTCGAGATTTTAAAATTTTTTAAAATAGGAACGGAGGAAGCAGAGAACATTACAAATGGCCTCAAACTTTAGCATAAATGCTAAGAGCACCCGTCCAAAAGCGAACCGAGGTTGAAAAATACATGAGCGTTGTGTACCTCGTTGATCTTGGAGCTGAACTCATGGAGGCGGTCAGGGCCGGTGCCAATGTCGTTGGCGATACGACTGTAGATGGACAGCCTCACCGGAGTCGCCATGCCGTGGCCGACAGCGCCTATAAAACCCAGCACCATCAGCGCCACGTCCACGGCGTCCGCGTGCTTGAATACCGATATGAACGACGACCGCCGTGGCGGCAAGGCCGCGGGCGCGGCCATCCCGACGGCTGCTTCAGCACCGATGTCCCGGCCGGCTAGTACATGGAAGTCCACCACCTTCTGGCCTGGCGTGCCGAGTATTGTAGTTTAGAAACCTGGCATGTACATAAAACTATTTGGCCTGGATTTGATCCCATTTTTATTTTCAGTTTCTACCTATTACCACGATGTAGGCATGGTGGTGACAGACATGGCGCAGATCGAATCGAATTACACATGCTGACAAATTGGGGTCCTTCCCCGTGTGTTGTTTAATATTTTCTTTTTCTATGATGATTTTTTTTCACAAGCAACATAATGTGTTTTTTAGTGCAAAGAAGAATAATATTAGTATGTAACCGAGTACGAGTACGTCACATTACAAACACTTTGAGATACAAAGAGATTACACCTAAGTGCATCCGGTGTAACACTTTGAGATATAAAGAGATTACAACTAAGTGCACTCGGTGTGTAGCTCAAAATTTCAAGCCTAAACTTGCATGATGATTCATATGGATGACCGCGGAGGCAGACGCTCAACAAACAGACTGAGAACAAATGCCCAAAGAAAGACGACCAACATTCATGGAGGTGAAATTTATAACAATTTTCTTCTTGGGTCTTCATTCTTCTTCCTTTTGCCACCAAAAGAAGAAAAAACGCAGATGATCTTCTCAACTCAACCTCAAAAAACGTGATTGTGGCTCATTTACTAGAGTTACCCTTAGTGATACAATATACTCCCTCCATTCTCCAAATGATGTCGTTAGGACAGCAAAGTTAGTGCACTAACTTTGCTGTCCTAACGACATCACTTGAAGAACAGAGGAGAATAGTTTATTTACACATTCTTCATAGAGCCCTCTAATCTGAGAGAGTCAGCACGTGCCGATGGCAATAAGCTGTTACGCATTCAACATGACACGAATATATATATGTCGAGTTGCGGTGTCAACACCCTCTTGCCTTCAACTCACATTGATCCAGAGAGACGCATCGTATGCATGTGCGCGCGGTATCACGCATAACGCATGAACTCGTTTAGAATACTCAACATACTCGTATGGGTGGATTAGTGAGCAACTGGATTTATTTGAGGCCTACGAACAAAGTCATACTCTTGATATTCTCGCAACCCTTTTTTCCTTATGTTCTGAGCTGGAGTTGACATTACTAGTAAGTTTTTATCTGGAGTTTGCGCCTTTGCGGTTTTCTAAAACTATAGTGGGTGGGGGGCGGTGAGCATGAGCATCTGGAGTAAGTTGGCCCCATGTGTCATAGGTGGACATGTGTACATATCAAAGAATTTCCTGTAAGTTTTGGATTCGCCCACTCGGGCAGCTACCCATATCCTTGGGGAGGATCTGAAGTAGGTTAATCACCATTTGTTGCTGACCCCATTTGTGAATAGTTTTTCTTTTTGGAAAGGTGAATATAGGTGCCAATGTGTACATGTCAAATAGAGTAAATTTCATAAAACTACAGATTAAAGAAGTTATCACAAAACTATAGATTTAGTGCACCCGTGTATCATAAAACTACATATTTAACAATTGTTATCGCAAAACTATAGGTTCAGTGTCTATGTGATTGCAAAACTACAAATTTTACAAAGTTTAAACTTGTAGTTTTGTGATAAATTGACTCCTTAAATCTGTAGTTTTATGCTACATTTAGTTAAATTAAATATGTAGTGTTGTGATATAATGGTGCACTAAATCTGTAGTTTTAATTGTGATACATCTTCTTAAACCTGTAGTTTTGTGATAGTTTTGTTATAAAACCTGTAGTTTTGTGAAAGTTACTGTATCGAAGAATTGCGATGGTGGGATTCGCACCACTCCGTTATAACTACCCATCCTTGACATGTGTGTTGATGCTGCTTTGGTTTCCAGAGAAATTAGATCAAGTCATCAAGGTGATATGCTAATGTCCTACTTGAGCATGTTGCCACCGTCTTGGCAGTTTTAGCTTCTCCTGTCACGTGCATTGTTTGCAGTACCACAGTAGTCCCTCCCAGATGGGGCCTAATATTCGTATGGAGATTGATCTGCTCGTCCAACTAGCATTAAACATATGTTGATCAAAATAAACATAAAACCATGCATCGATAAGCTAAGAACTTAAATGGACACCACGTGCGACTGAAATTTGCTCGTGAGCCACGAGTCAAGCCATAGTACAAGGTCAAGATCTAAGCGCGTGCTCCTCATCCCGCGCCAACTACTACTGTGCGCCCGCCCCTTGTCCCTTTCCATTTTTCGTGCCCATCACCATGCACCCCACTTGCCACATGAGGAAGTTCGTGGATTCTCGTCCCCTTCCTTTTTTTTTTCCCTGCAGCACCCGCTCGCGTCGCGTGCAGCTGTTTCCACTGGCACAGTTTATATATGCATGAGCCAGCAACTGGGTTGCTGATCAAATAGACCCGGGCTCTACGGCACGCTGCGTTGGAGCAAAGGCTCTCTCTCGCCGGCCATGGCCATGGGTGGTGAGACAGCAACAACGGGCCAGAAGGACGCGATGCCGAGGTCGTCGTCGTTCATGTCATTGTTCGCGCACGCGGACGCGGCGGACGTGGCGCTGATGGCGTTGGGCCTTGTGGGCGCCGTGGGCGACGGCATGTCCACGCCGTTGAGGCTGCTGATCACCGGCCGAATCGCCAACGACCTCGGCACCGGCCCCGATCTCGTCCAGCACTTCACCTCCAGGATCAATGAGGTAATATAAAGCTCTAGCGTGCAAAACAAACCTATTTTTGTTGTTATTGGCTGACAATGCCGAGATCGCAGAACGTAAGGAACATCTTCATCCTGGCGTGCGCCTCCTGGATCATGGCGTTCCTAGTTGTGCTTGCAGATTGTGTATGCCGCTATATGTACTACCATGCATGTAGGTGTGTGCTTCATTATCTGACGGGATTAATTAATTGCGCACGGTTGATGATGTGTGTGGGCAGAGGCGTATTGCTGGGGGCGAACGGCGGAGCGTCAGGCGTCGCGGATGCGGACGCGGTACCTGCGCGCGGTGCTCCGGCAGGACGTGGAGTTCTTCGACCTCGAGGCGGCCGGGTCCACGTCGGAGGTGGTCACCAGCGTGTCCAACGACAGCCTGGTGGTGCAGGACGCGCTGAGCGAGAAGGTGCCCAACCTGGTGCGCCACGTGTCCATGTTCCTGGGCAGCTACGCCGTGGGCATGGCGCTGCTGTGGCGCCTCACGCTGGTGGCTCTCCCGTCCGCGCTGCTCCTCGTGGTGCCCGGCCTGCTGTACGGCCGCGTGCTCACGGCCCTCGCGCGCCGGGTCAGGGCCCAGTACGCGCGGCCCAGCGCCGTGGCCGAGCAGGCCGTGTCGTCGGCGCGAACGGTCTACTCGTTCGCGGCGGAGGGCAGGACCCTGGCCCGCTACGCCGCCGCGCTCCAGGAGTCGGCGAGGCTCGGGATCAGGCAGGGCCTCGCCAAGGGCCTCGTCCTCGGCACCAACGGCGTCACCTACGCCATCTACGCGTTCAACATCTGGTACGGCAGCCGCCTCGTCATGTACCACGGATACCGGGGCGGCACCGTCTTCGTCGTCACCGCCCTCGTCGTCGTCGGCGGCCTGTACGTAAAAATTACCTCACTTGTTTCTTAGCCATCACACACCAACTTAATTAGTAACGTACGAATATAATGCAGGTCACTGGGCTCCGCACTGTCCAACGTCAAGTACTTCTCCGAGGCGACCGCGGCCGCGGAGAGGATCCAGGAGATGATCAGGCGGGTGCCCAAGATCGACTCGGGAAGCGACGCCGGCGAGGAGCTGGCCAACGTCGCCGGCGAGGTGGAGTTCAAGAACGTCAAGTTCAGCTACCCGTCGCGGCCGGGCAACCCAATCTTGGTCGACTTCAGCCTGCGCGTGCCAGCTGGGCGCACGGTGGCGCTGGTCGGCAGCAGCGGCTCGGGGAAGTCGACGGTGATCGCGTTGCTGGAGCGGTTCTACGACCCGTCGGCCGGAGAGGTGACGCTGGACGGCGTCGACATCCGGCAGCTGCGGCTCAAGTGGCTGCGCGCGCAGATGGGACTTGTCAGCCAGGAGCCCGTGCTGTTCGCGACCACGATAAGGGAAAATGTACTGTTGGGCAAAGAGGATGCCGCCATGGAGGATGTCATAGCTGCGGCCAAGACAGCCAACGCCCACGACTTCATCTCGCAACTGCCGCAGGGCTACGAGACGCAGGTAATATATTAACTTAGAAACTCTAACATGATGACAAATATACTCGCTATATATGGTTTTATAATTGATGATGTTAAAAAACATTTTTAATTGGATTTGGAATCAATTTTTTTAACGATATAAAATTTGAAACTATTTTTTACAATTAAAAGTCAATTAACTAAAGCATAGACATAACTATGATAGTTGGTACCTCTATCTAGAAATATTACCATAGCATATCTAGGTTTCATAAAAGCCAAATGCTTCTGACTTAACAAATATTATAATGTTTAAATACATTTTTTAACATTTGTGAATTATACTTTATAAACATTTGTTGCATAATAAATAAATAAGTATTATATTATATCAGTTAGGTTTAATAATTTTTAAATTATTTTCATCGATCAAAGTTGAGATTGTTTAATTTGACGAGACTTACAAATGTTTTGAACTAATTTAGAAAAAAAGTGAAAAACAAAATAGAAAGTGATTTGCTAGATTTCACTCAAACTTTTAATCAACGTCATTAGATCTAAGTCGGACTGTTTATAAAAATATTTTCTTCTATAGTCTATACATTAACACATTGACTCCATCCCATCTATCTACTATTCTACATGCTATATAAATTCTAGTATAAATTATGTGATTGAAAAATTTGAACTTTCAACCCATTGAAAAGGAGGAAAGATGAAATAGAAACTGATTTCAGACACGCCTTCCTTAAAAAAAAAACAACTGATTTCAGACACAAAAACTCCTGTCCCACTCGTAGCATATAGCAAATTGTCACCGGATCTGACAGCGGCGCGGAGAATTCCACTGGTTCGGCTGGCGGCGATGGACGGGATCGGAGAGAGGAAACAAGTCCCGTGCTGGCATCCCCTGGAGCGCGGGGCCGGCGGCAACGACGGGACGCAGGCGCTTCCACACTGCAGCCTGTTCCCGCGGTGGAGCGCGGTATCCGCGACGGGCACGAGGCCGATGTCCGCTACTTCCTCGTCCCGGCGCCTCGGGCTTCATGCTGCTACTATGAACTGCCGTCCAAGCGGCGACGAGCTCGCACACCTAAAGCGTATGTTCGCGATCTGCACGAATTCCTCCCTCACCCGCCTTTGCTGATTTTTATTTCTTAGTTATTCAACGAATTGGCAAGCAATTTCCCCTCTACTCTAAAATGACCGAGGGTATTAGTGCTACTAGGGGATTTATTTCCCCATTATTTCAGTTTGAACTCACTTGAATATCGAACAGGCATTTCAGATAAGGATCCCTTCTTGTAAGTTGTAACAAAGGGATATCTCGACAACCTGTTTCATGACTCATCGGTTATACACACCAGTTGCTAGTTGACAGTTGATATGCTAAATCATTTATCATATTTACAAACAAGTGCATTGAAAATCCATTGCAGTGTCCCAATCAAGGGTTATGTTCCTCCTCTGAAGCATAAGTTGATGTTACCTTCTTTGCTCCTAACCTTGTCCGAATCAATGCAGGTGGGTGAGCGTGGTGTCCAAATGTCTGGAGGTCAGAAGCAGAGGATTGCAATCGCCAGAGCAATACTGAAGTCACCCAAGATCCTGCTCCTAGATGAAGCCACTAGTGCATTGGACAGCGAGTCGGAGCGTGTCGTGCAGGAGGCGCTTGATCTGGCCTCTATGGACCGGACTACAATTGTCATAGCACATCGTCTATCCACTATCAGGAATGCCGATGTGATTGCTGTTTTGCAGTCTGGTGAAGTCAAGGAATTGGGATCCCATGATGAGCTCATTGCGGAAGGGAACAACCTCTACTCATCTCTTCTCTGCCTTCAGCAAATCAGAGACTCTCTTGGTGATCCTGTGGAAGGTGAGACTGATGGTGCATCTGCCACAGTATGGCAATCCAGCAGCAGCAACATGAGCAGAAAGCTCTGTATGGCTAGCAGATCAAGCTTCGCATGGCCGAAGGGTCATGCAGCAGATGATGGCAACACCAAGAAGCCAAAACATCCTGTGCCATCCATCAAAAGGTTGTTTATGCTTAATGCCCCAGAGTGGAAACAAGCGCTAATGGGGAGCATCAGTGCTGCATTGTATGGTGGCATCCAACCTGTTTATTCATATATCATGGGAAGCATATTCTGGGTTTACTTCTTGAAAGATCATGAAGCGATCAAGGAAAATACAAGAATCTTTGCCTTCATCCTTGTCATGCTTGCAGTGCTCGCGTTTGTCCTTAACATTGGGCAACATTACAATTTTGCCACCATGGGGGAGTACCTCACCAAGAGGATTCGGGAGCAAATGCTAGCGAAGATCCTCACTTTTGAGATTGGGTGGTTTGACTGTGACAACAACTCCAGTGGTGCCATATGCTCACAACTTACCAATGACGCCAATGCTGTAAGTATTTTACTCTTATGAATTATTATAATATTCGAAAAAAAACATACCTGATTGGATACAATATTCTTGGGTCATAGGTGAGGTCACTCGTGGGAGACCGAATGGCTCTGGTGGTACAAACTATTTCGGCAGTGATCATTTCTTGGACCATGGGTTTGATTATCTCTTGGCGTTTGGCCCTCGTCATGATAGTTGTTCAGCCTGTCATAATCATTGGCTTTTATGCTCGCCGTGTCCTACTAAAGAAGATGTCCAAGAAATCAAGACAGGCACAATCCGAGAGCAGCAAGCTAGCTGCTGAGGCCGTCTCAAATCTTCGCACCATTGCTGCCTTCTCATCGCAAGACCACATGTTGCGCCTCTTTGACAAATCGCAAGAAGGGCCACAGAAGGAAAGCATCCGGCAATCATGGTTTGCTGGCCTTGTCCTCAGTACCTCCATGTGCTTGATGACATGCACATGGGCCCTCAATTTCTGGTATGGTGGCAAACTCATGGCTGAGCGACGTGTTAGTGCCAAAGCGCTCATGCAAGCCTTCTTGATTGTAGTTACCACTGGGCGTATGATTGGAGAGGCAGGTAGCATGACAACAGACCTTGCTAAGGGTGCTGATGCAATGGCTTCGCTGTTTGCTATCCTTGATCGGGAAACAAAAATTGACCCTGACAACCCTGAAGGATACAAGCCTGAAAAGCTCAAGGGTGAGGTGGAGATTCAAAGAGTTGATTTTGCATATCCATCGAGGTCAGCTGTGATAGTCTTGAAAGGGTTCTCTTTGAGCATCCAGGCAGGCAAGTCAACAGCTATTGTGGGGCAAAGTGGTTCGGGCAAGTCAACCATCATCGGGCTTATCGAGCGGTTCTATGACCCACTTAGGGGTATGGTGAAGATCGATGGTAGAGACTTACAAATTTACAATCTCCGAGCCCTACGACGGCACATCGGGTTGGTCAACCAGGAGCCAATGTTGTTTGCAGGTACGATTAGAGAGAACATAATGTATGGCATGGAGATGGCAAGGGAGGCAGAGATCGAGAATGCAGCAAGGTCCGCTAACGCACATGACTTCATTAGCAGCCTTAAGGAGGGGTATGACACGTGTGTTGGTGAGCGCGGCCTTCAGTTATCTGGAGGGCAGAAGCAGCGCATCGCCATTGCCCGCGCCATCCTGAAGAACCCTGCCATCTTGTTGCTGGATGAGGCCACGAGCGCGCTGGACGGACCGTCAGAGAAGGTGGTGCAAGAGGCGCTGGACCAGTTGATGGTCGGCAGGACAAGCGTTGTGGTGGCACACAGGCTCAGCACAGTCCAGAATTGTGATGTGATTGTCGTGCTTGAGAAAGGTAATGTTGTGGAGAAGGGTACGCATGCTTCTCTGATGGCAAAGGGTCCATCTGGATCGTACTTTGGGTTGGTCAGTCTGCAGAATGGAGGCAACCAGCAACATTGACATGTTTGCACGACAGCAAGGTACCACTTTCAGAACTTGTAGCCGAATTAAAAATGAGTGACCCTTTGGATGCAGCTTTTTTTTAGCCGTATATCATTTGAATACCCGACTAGATGTACACATTTGCATGTCATGTGATGTTTTTTTAATGCTTCTGATGCTTACATTCTTAATATATGGTGTTTATATGCTCGTTAATATCATTAATATGCATGGTTCAGTCTTTAACTATTTTCTTCTTAACCTGAATGGCACAAAATAAAAATGGATACGTCCAGTGCCTGATTATGTTCAGTCTTCCTCAGAATATGTGGATTTTTGAGCGAAACGGGGAAGAAAGAGCTGACTAAGGACTGAGTCGGAGCTCCCAGCGACGATTTGATGCTGGCTGCCCGAGCTCGATTATGTGGGCAGGGCACGGCATCAGAGTTACTGTTCTTAGCATAAGATTTTTCTTTTTGCAGTCTGCTCTTGGGATGGTGGTGGCGGGGCGGAGCGAATAGGATGGCTGCGGCCTGCGGCGGACTTGCTGGTGGCGAGTGAGAGAAACGGGATAAGAGCTCGGAGTATTATTTCAATGTGCGTGAGAGAGAGAGAGAGAGAGAGTGATTAAGTGAAGGCTACTTGTGGTAGCTTTCCTGATATTTTTTATAAACTATATGACCGCACAAATCAAGAACTCAGATGATTCAACACAAGAATACATAAGAATTTTAGACAGGTTCAGATCCCTCGTATCGAGAGTAACAACCTTACGTCATGTATGAATTGTATTGCCTATGATTATTGTGTAAGCATATTGTTTTCGTAGGAGTTTCTGCCTCGTCTTATATATCTCCGAGGAGGCAAGGTTACATGCAGGATCCTAGTTGGTAACAAGATTTACATAATTGAAAACTCTATCTCTAAGCTTTCTTATCGATATAGAGTCCTACTCGGCTGGTCTCGTACTTTCTTGGGGATTGCTCCAATAAGTCGGTCGAATTATTTGCCTCTGTTTACATATCGGTATATCTAACCTTTTGGTATCTTGTATCGATCGGACACCACTTTATGGGCCCTCCCGATCGGTCATACACCTATGATGTGTCGCTATGTCCTTGAAGAGCAATCTTCCGAGTTGCATATACCCATAGGGCAAGTACTCCCCAAAGTAATATTTGATTTTGCAATGAATTTATCCGATTAGATATTTCTGCACATTGGACTGATTCGAGTGTGAAATTAACTAGAAACTCTATCTTCTGGAATATATCTTCTTGTGTCTAGCCTTTTGAAGCCAAAAAATTGATTTTTTATTCTCCATATCACCTAATTAGGTGTAAAAAATTAAACTATTTTTTTCGCTGGTGCATTGGTCGGATGCACCCAATTGGTTATGGCCTCCGACTCTTAGATTCTGAGCTCTTCAAATAATACAAGAGTCTACTGATTGAATCTTCATTATTCTTTCTCTTCTTCGATCGTTCTCGACTAATCTTGAATGGGGTGCATCGGTCAGGTGCACCTAATTTGAGTTTCCGCAAATAATGCAAGAGTCTTTTTAAAAAGTCTACGCTTATTTCCAAGAATTTTCTACCAAATTTGGTCATTGATAATATTCCTCTTAGCGGTTTCCGCCAATAACATAATTTTTAACCGCTCAAAATGGTCAAAAAGCATATAACTCTTAGCAAATTTTGCTAAGAACATATTTTCCAACCGATCAAACTGGTCGGAAATCATATTCCTCTTAGTGAATTTCACTAAGAACCAATTTTCCGACTAATCAAATTGGTCACTTAAACATCCGAGTTATTCTCGAAAAATTATGCCTATTAACAGTCGAATGACTCCCAACCAAGGCATAGGCAGTCAAATTTTTTATAACCAGTCATGTATGAGACCGATGTTTCATCAATCCGATTGATTACCAGCACATTTTCATCGAACAGTTTCTACCTCGGTTAAAATCGCTCATACGACTAAGTGCCTCGCACAATAGATCGAATACACAATTGCATAAGAGCCCCAGTGATTACTTGAATCACACGGGCTTTCCTTCTGTAACCCTAAAAGTTACATAAATATAATTGGTCCAAACGATATTTACCATTCGATTACTTTGATGGCCTCCATTTATAGCCCAGCTAAAAGCCAACCCTTGAGGCCCATATCGGGGTCTTTATAAGGGAGGCGAGGAGACGACATAGGTCAAATCATTTCCAAATCCGCCGTGTGCCCCTTGCTTTTTTCAAACTCAAGCGCTTTTTCAGCTCATCGCAATCTCGCACTCCAATATGCATTAGATCCATCTCAAAAATGTCGAAATTCACGAAACGCTGCTTCTTCCTCCATCTCCGACGCAGAGCTCCTCGCTAGAGTTTGCGACTCGCCCCAAGTAACACCACCAAAGGGGAACTCGATGCCATGGTGCAGAAGGGGTCATTCCTGCGAAGCCCATGATCCAATGGATCGTTCCTATCGTTGGGGACGTTCCATGGGGAATCAATGCTGATGAGCAAATAGTCTTTCGTTGGTTATTCCTCCGTGGATTCGACCTTCCTTGTTGTTCTTTCTTTCGAGGCCTTCTTCACTTCTATGGTCTCGAGCTCATTAATCTGAATCCCAATCCTATCCTTCATATTGCATTTTTCATTCACCATTGTGAAGCCTTCCTCGGAATCCTCCCCCACTTCAACCTTTTCTCGTTACATCTTTTCTCTCCGACCATTGCCCTCTAATAACAATAGAGAGACAGTTAGTGGAGCGGGCTTCCAAGTGCGGAAAGTGTCCTAGTACTTCTCCATTCCTCTCTTCCGGAGTATTCCTAACTCGGAGAGACAAATGCTTTATTTGTGATAATCCCGAGCCTGCCCTCCCCCCATACCAAGCCAAGATCGCTCCAAGTACTAGATTACCGGAGACCCGCCGACATCGGGAAGGAACTTGGTGAAGATCCTGAAATCAAAACCCTATCGAAGAAAATATCCCGCTCGTGGCAGCCATTGAAGCACCATGCTAAGCCCGGGTGGACATATATCAGGTCCAATTCCATTGAAGTTCGTGGCAGCCATTGAAGCACCATGCTAAGCCTGGGTGGACATATATCGGGTCCAATTCCATTGACGTTGGTACCAATCCTCCCAATCTGGACCAGATGTCAGCTTGAATCCGGTCGATTCTAAATCCAATTGGAAACGAAGGCTTGAGCAAAGTTGAACTCGCCTTCAACTCCGAAACTGTTTGTGATGCGGTAAGACCAATTCTTCATAATGTCACATATTCTACTATGTTGTGTCATCATCGGTTTAACCTTTTCTTTCTTATTCTAGGAATTGAATCAATTTGTCAGCCACTCCCCACTACCAGCAGATGACCGCTGGGGATGGATTGTGGTGAAAATCCTGCGATCAACATCCTGCCTCTCCTAGACCGAGCAGCCCGGACCCCTCGAGCCGGCGCCGGGACCACTAGGAGAACAAAGAAATTCGCAAGAAACAGCGTCAATTGGTCATCAATGAACCAATAGAATAAACACATTTTGGCAGGAAAATAAACGCATTTCAGAAAGGAAAAAGTCCACTTTTAGGTCCACAAAGTCCGGATAACCCCATCTACTGTCCTTTTGCCTTTTGTTCGTTTGTCCACCACTATTTACTTAATTAGAGCACTTCACACCTTTGACTAGGTTGTTAATCCCGCTATGCTGACATGTACTGGGACTAGAGTGGAATTGCCACGTGTGACGACACCTGGACCGGTTGACGTGGCAAAGGAAGACGAGTGCTCCTACCTCTGTTTCCACCCCTAGCATTTTCTTCCCCATCTCGGCGCCGGCAACAAGGGCAATAGCCAGAACTTCGATGCCGACAACTAGTAGAAGTGCGTTGAATCAAGGATCTCGACGATGCTGCTTATCCCGCAAAGAGTTTCTGTAGTTGCCGGCGAGGAAGCAAACACGTTTCCTTCTTATTCCAGTCATCTTGCATGGCGGTGCGGATGTGCGGTGGAGTAGCTGGGTAGTGGTGCGGATATGGAGGTGCGAGGTGCAAGTTCCAAGTCGTGTTCTGGTTTATGTGTAGTTTGTGTGACTTCTGTACAGAAAAAATCAATCCTAAATACTGTAGTTATCCACGGTTAGAGACGTCTATTGCAATAAAACCTTGCCAATAAACAGCCGAGGCGTAGATGGAATTGATGATGGCGGAACAACCCTAGAAAAATGTGCCTAACCCCTAGCTAGCAATACATATGAATACCAAGACTTGGAAAAAAACAAAATATGGGAAACTCACTTTAATATATGGCGGATCATCACCATGCTACTTCGTCGAGCCCGCGAGAGATGGGGAAGAAAGCAGAAATCAGAGGGGCGCACGTTTGTTTCCTCGCAGGCAGCTGCAGGAGACGCACCATGGCCGACCTCCTCCGCTGGGATGTGGTTCTCGCCCTTGTCGTCGGCGTCAAGATGTGGAAGAAAACAGAAAAACGGAAAGGGACAGAAAATAGAGGGAACAACGCACATCCGTTATGTGAACTCCTTTGCCATGTCAACTAGTCCACGTGTCATCATGCGAGGCAATCCCACTCTGATCCCAACATATGACATCCCATGTCACGAAAAGGGCAATTATGATAATGCAATGTGCTAATTCCCTGATTAGGTTAAGCCTAATTAAATTGCTCAATCAAAAATCTAGAAAAATGAGAAATAATTAATTAAATCAGGCCAGGAACTTCCTACATGCTGTCTCGGTTTGGAAAACTAAATCAAGCCAGGAACTTCCTACATGATATATGAGCTTCCTACATGCTGTCTCGGTTTGGAGAAACGAAATCAAGCTAGGAACTTCCTATATGGTATAAGAGCTTCCTATAGACGGTCTCGGTTTGAGAAACTAAATCAAGCTAGGAACTTCCTATATGTACGGACCTTCCTGCAGGCCTTCTCGGTTTGGGGTGTTTTGGCACTTCTTTTTAGAGACTTTTTGACACTTCCAATGCAATATTTCGCATCCCCCTTGAGTACGGCATGCCTATACTCAAGTTTGAATTAAAAAACAAATTTGCATATGAGAAAAGGCTTCCATAAGACGTCAAAGCGATTTGTGGTCCTTCACCACTCCTTTTCACTTTTTGTATATTTTCAACTGTCCACATGCTCACAAATATCATTAGTACCTTAAGTGGTTCGTCATTAACTCACCAAAACCCACTAGGGGGCCTAGATGCACTTTCAATTATGTTGGAGTCAACGATTGGGTCGAGACCACTCGGATAAAGTTTATATTGCACTTGTGGTTGAAAGTTGCTAAAAATTGAGAACCTATCGTTGTGACTCCGCGAACAAGTATTGAGTTGTGTATCAAGTGCATACCTTTCTATGGGGATTGGTAAACCTACGTAACTTGTGAGTTATAGGGTATGGACGGACAACACACCGATCCACAGGTGATGTGTAAGTAGGGCGGAGGTTGGGTTAGAGGAGCGCTGGACGAGTGCATGGGTTAAGCCTTGGACATGTTGTTGAATGTGTCGCAAGGGCGACATGTACTCGGGATCGGTGGCCTCGCGCCGTACTCTATGATGAACTCGTGAACGGTGGCCATACATTTTCTTAAATGATGTGTATATCATGTGCTTGGGTTTTCTCTTACAGGATGTAAATCAATATATATATCGCCGTCCACCTCGCGGTTAATGAGGTCACTTGATTCAAGCAGATTACAATGATTAGTAATGTGAGGATGATAATAGTACTCGCTGTTATTTGTGGATTCACATTTGTATTGCAAATTCTTGTTGTTAGCAATGCTCACTAAAGTTATGTTTATGTAACAATCCTATTATTTTGGCAATGGATAAAATCATAAAATGTTGCATAGAATATAATGGGTGCTATTTTTATGCAAATTATGTCAAGTAAACCCGGTCAGCCCCTGCATGTTAGGTGTCGGTTTTAGATAACCTTTTGACGGATAAGTAAGACTTGCGAAGTATGTTAGATACCCAGGTTTTGTCTATTTTTTTTTCAAGATTCTGTCAAGCAAAGTATTGTGATTGTTGTGGCAAGGTTGTGTGAGAAGGTGAGGAGCCCAAATAATGGTCTATTGAATGCGTTTCTAACTCACCGACTCACAAAGAGTGAGCCATGTTCTTGGCCGGCATGGTTTATTTAGCTATCTATTTATCGTCGAGTTTATGTTTAACACTTCCGCACTTTATTTCGAACTCAGAACATGTTATGTAACTTAAACTTCAGAACCTATGTACCCACTTTATTCGAACCTAAGTTGTAATAATGCACTTATTTATGTAAATTTGTAATTCGTGTATGTTCGCGTGTGTGATGCTATGCATGGTTGTTTCGTCAACCATCTCACGTTGAGGTCCCGAGGGACATCACCCTATTTCTCGAAATAGGGGTGTCACACAAACATACGTCATCAAAGCGGGATTAGCAACCTAGTCAAAGGTGTTAAGTACACTAATTAAGTAAATAATGGTGGGAAAACGAATCAAATGATAGTACATGAGGTTATCCGGACTTCGGGGAAACCACGAGGTAGTAAAGTGTACTTTTCCCTTTCAGAAATAATAAACGTGATCCACCCTCCCATGCATCCTCCCACCCCTTTCTGTCCTTGCCCTCCTAGCACTTTGGCAGGCATGGATAATTTTTACAGTCGACATGTCTGTTTTTTTTTACTGCCAGGGTCGCTTCACATCGCGACGCGCCGTTCCTTCTTGTTTCAGCCGTGTCTGGGCCTCATTTTCAGACCTCTTACTTCCTTCATGTGTGTGTTGTTCAATTTGGTCTATGGTTCAGACTCTGATTTTCTGTTCTCCCAACATTTTGGCAAGCTTGGACAGTTTTTACAGCCGCCACATTCGTTTTTTACTGCCGTGGTCCCTTACCGTCGTGACGTGTCGTTTCTTCTTGTTTCGGTTGTGTCTGGGCCTCATTTTTGAACCTCCTACTTCCTTCACGTGTGTGCTATTCAGTTTGGGCTGTGGTTTGGACTCTTGTTCAGGCAATCAAGCATGTTCATCTGTCTGAGTCGGTGAAGCCTAGCGTGGCCTGTTTGCGAGCATCCTTTTTTGGCCTGCTAGTTGCTCCACATGGTGCAAATACACCACGCGATGGCTTCAGTGCCAAGCATGGCATTGTCGCTTGCAGGAGAGGAGGACGAGGAGGCGCGGTTTGTGGAGGGGAGCTGGCGACGGCGCGTGAGGGGAAGAAGCGTAGGGGCACGACCACGAC
>JAUNZO010004030.1:0-13421 GCA_031894775.1 Chloris gayana | reverse complement strand
AGGGTGTGTTTGGTTATCTGGCTCAGCCTGGGCCTGGCTCAGGGGTGGATACTGGCCCAATAGAGCCAGGTTCCATAGATGCAAGTCCATATGTTTGGTTGGCTGGTTCTATCTCAGCCTGGCCCAACAGAGCGCATGTTTGGTTGGTTGCATTTCTCTTTAGGCTGCATGTGTGGGTGCAGGGACTGATGATTGGTAGGCTGCATGAGTGAGGAGTCATGTCACCTTGGATCATATTGGTGAGGTTACCATCAATGTTTTTCATTGAGTTGTGCCTGTTGAGAATTTCGTTGAGCAAATGAAGGTTGAGAAGTTCGTTGAGTTACATTCTTTTGTATTACTATTTCAATTTTTTATTAAGGCATTTTCCTCAACATCATCCAGGACCAAGTTCATATACTCATCAAACCCCTGCTCAGTAATTCATTCACATATCATCGAGGACCAAGTTCATATACACGTCAAATCAGGAAATAGTAAACTACAAAGGATCCTGGACTCTTGAGGAAAAAAATAATAAGAGCGTAATGGTTGTCAACAAGCGCATCACCACCACACTGATACTAAAATTGATACACAACAATAGCCATATCGAGCTAGAGGACCACACGAATCGCTATTGAATTTGGTATACAACAACAACAAAAAGCTTTTAGTCCCAAGCAATTCTGGAACACAATGATTTGCACACCTGAAATTGACAGACCTAAGAGCATCCCCAAGGACCCCAACAGAAGCTCTATAAGAAGTGCTGTAAAACCAAATATAGAGATTCCGTAAAGTTTATTTTTTGAGATTTCGAGTCCTATGCTACAACAGATTCTGTAAAACAGGTGATGTAAACCTGTGACTCTGTGAGGCATTCTGTCGAGCACCTCGTGGACGTGAGCCATTGTTGAGCCATGGATGATGGTCCGTCAACTCAGGGCAGTAGGACCTTGAGTGGCAGCAGGATGCTTGAGCTTTGACGGCATTGGAGGCGAGCTGGCGCTGTGTCGTCTCGGAGCGGCGGCAGGGGCGCTGGGCAAAATGTTGATTCAGGGCGGGTCGGTCGTGGCCTTTGCCGGCAAGCTCGGCGGCGCCATGGAGGCAACGTCCCTCGCCAAGCAGGTGACATGGAACCAGATGCAGGGGTCTGCGAGCGCCTGCCGCAACGCGTAGAGTGCGTCGCCCTTCGAGTTGGCCGCCGCCGCAATCACCAGCGCCACCACCGAAGCCCACGCCATCGGCCTTGCTAGGGTTCAGATAGGAGGCAGCAAAGGAAGGAGTAAGGAAAATAGCAGGGAGGGCTGGTGGGCTAGGACTGAGTGAGTAGGGGTCCATTGAGCTGAAGATTTGGCCGCCGGCGGTGAATTTGGTTGGTGGCGACTGCGGTGGCGAGAAGAGGATTGGAGATGAGAGAAAAGCAAGCGAGAGAAGAATGACGGGGCAGGTGAGCGGATTCCACGACCCCTGCACGCGCCTCCACCCGTGCCTGCACCCGCGCCCTTACCCACTTGCACGCGCACAGCCAGGCCGAGCAGCGAAGCTCGCCTCCCGCGTTCCAGTCGGGCCAGGCTCCGGACCCCTTCTTGCATCCGCCCAGCCTGGCCCAGAAGCCACTTCAGGTAACCAAACATCGGTACCCTGCACTAACTGGGCCTGGCCAAGGGGACGTGCGGGCAACCAAACACACCCATAGCGATCCAGATGCACTAGCTAGTACTGTGCACGGAGCCATGCTTCCTACCTAATTGAATCAACCACTACCACCAGCAGATTATACGTACGTGCTGGAAGAGAATTAAACATACTACTTTTGTGGAAAGGACAATTAAGTTAACGACATAGTAACATGCGAGTGTTGTGGCGTAATGCAGGAATGGTCGCGCTAGCTAGCGCTACACAAAGAAAGACGGAACAGTGTCACGTGGTTTGGTAAAGCGGGCGCTAATGGTTACCTGAGCCTCTCGGTGTAGGCCACCTTGGCGGCGTGGAAGCCGTTGAGCTCTGCGGCGTCGGCGGGCAGCGCCAGCCCCCGCTTCCTCCACGCCGTCGCGAGCACCCTCCCGATCACCGTGAGCGGGCTCCCCTGCGGTCGCCGGTACCGGTACTTGGGCGTCCCGGCGACGAGGACGGCGACGGCGATCACCATGGCCGCCGCCGACACGCCGTACCCCCAGCCCCTGCCCACGTTGTCCTGCACGTACACCAGCACGGTGACCGCGAACAGCGACCCCAGGCTGATGCAGAAGTAGAAGCGGTTGAAGAAGAAGACCATGGCGCGCTCCTCCCGCGGGTCCCGCCCGTCGAACTGGTCCGACCCGAACCCGGACACGTTCGCCTTGAGCCCGCCGCCGCCCGCCGCGATCGTGTACAGCGCCGCGTACAGCAGCGCCAGCTGCCCGCCGCTCGCCGGGACGCACTCGTGGGACCGCGCGCCGCGCGCGTGCACGCACGGCGGCGGCCGCATCCCGGGAACGGTCGTGTCCACCGTCAGGAGGGTCACGCCCGTGGCGGCCACGGCGGCGGAGATGGCGATGGTCAGGTACCGCCCCAGCTTGGCGTCGGCGAGGAAGCCGCCCAGGAGGGCGAGCAGGTTCAGCGCGCCCATGAAGTTGGTCACGATGTTGGCGGACTTGGCGTTGGACAGGTGGAGCTCGCCGACGAGGTAGGTCACCAGGTTCATGGAGATGCCCATCACGCACACGCGCTCCGCCAGCTCCGTGCCCAGGATCAGCCCGGCGCCCAGCCACCCGCCGGTCCGGGACTTGTCCACCGGGTTGCCGCGGAAGTCCACCGCCTGCTGCCCGTCGTCGTCGTACCCGCCATGGCCTCCGGCAGAAACCTGCACGTGTTCGTCCACATACGCACCAAATTAATTAATCTCCCCAGGGCGAAACCAGTATTTGACCAACATAAAGTTGTTACCATTGCTGCTGGTCCTCTCCCTCTGCTGCTGATGCTGTAGCTAGCTTGCTGGTGTGCAGGTAGGCAGGCAGCAGGGAGTGAGGGAGGAGAGGAACGTTTGTGTTGTGAGCTTGGCCAAGAGAGGATGAGGCCGGGCCAGGGATTTATAGGGTTGGTCTGGACTCTCGACGCCAAGGGGTGCGCGCGGCTTGAGATTTTTCTTTTCGTCACCTTTTCCTTTTCTTTCTGCGAATAAAATGGATTTACTTGCTGAATTCGGGTAGGGTCACTGGGCAAAACGAAGACGATCACAGGCGGCAGAGACGGGAGAAACCGTGCTGCCCGCGCGTTCCCGCATCAGGAACGGACAAGTAAGCGGTGACATGGCTGCTTCTGTGGTGTGATGCTGCCCATGCCAGATCGATATCCGGTGTGTGGTGGAGGGGGATTTTCGGCCAAAGATTGCGGTAAAGGATCCTCTGCGCATTTCGGGCAGGGAAAGGAGAGTTTGGTTTGGCCGCTGCCATCCATACACCACACCACTTGTCGGATGTACAACCACTTTTAGTCATGTTTTTTTAGACAAACTACAGCAATTCCTTTGGAGATTGCATGAACTTTTATTGCATTGGTAACAAGGGTACAAACCTTGTTACAAAAAATTGTTACATGGTGATACAGAGTTTGAATAATAAGCAAAACTTCAGTTTTGCTTATTATTCAAACTCTGTATCAAGTAATGTTTGGATGGCACACAAGTGTGTATTGTTACTTATCTGTTCTTTCAGTTATACTTATTAAAATACTGGATGTACTCGAATTAAGAAGATAGTCGTTATAATTCCATAAACGGTAAAATGGTACAGACGTGTAGATACCCCTACGCCGTATCTAGAGGGTACGAAAATGGTAATTGGCATACTTTTCCCCGGGCTATGGAAGAAAGAGTTTGGTTTGAGCCGCCATCCCATTCACCAGACGCGCAAACCACTTTTAGTCATGTTTATTAGAAGAGTTTCTTGATTAAGACTCGGTATAGGAGTAATCTTAGTGTTCCACATGTATCGTACTTATGAATCGAGAAGATCGTCGTTAGAGTCCTGGAAACGGTAAATGGCGTCGTCATATGCCAAACCTATGACGCATATAGGCTAGAGCAAAGCTTACGTGTAACCCATCACGAATAAGTCCCTCGCTTATCTTGATCAGTACATGTATATCCAGCTTGACAGTTTCCCAAAGGAGACGAGTGATGGCCTTGTGCATCTCTTCCGTCGGCATCGCCATGCCTCACACACGGCCAGTTCGGCGCAGAAGATTCCGGTGATTAGGACCTGGCAGGACAGAGCCGAGAGGCGCCGCGGCTAGACGCGGATGCGCGCGCTCACGTGGGTCCACGACGGCGACGACCGCGACGGCACGCGGCCCGGCCACCGCGGAGCGCTCGCCGTCGACGTGTACGCACGCGGCCACGTTAATCAAGCGCCGCGCCGCGCCGCCGGGAGGCCCACGTACACGCGTGAACGGCGCGGAGTCGGCCATTTTCATCGAGGACGACGACGTGTCGTGCTTCCGTTGGCCCAGGGCGGTTGGTGGGTCCCGCTCCGGGGTGACTGGGACTGGTGGGACTGCTCGTTCCGTTCCGTCCTGCAACGGCGCAGTGGATGGAGAGCCCGGTGGGGCAGCCATGGCGTGTGGCCCCCGGGATCCCGGCGCCGACGTGGCGGGAGTGAACAGCAGCGAGCCCTGGGATTTGCGTGGTGCAGCGGGGTTTTGGCTTGACTAATGGCGCTGCTACTCCTACAAATCACGGCGCCGGAAACAAAAATTCGTGTCGCTCTCTGCTGGGAGTTGGTGGGTTGGAGCGCCACCGTAGAATAAGTAGCGTTCCCTGGTTATCTGTTTGTTTATTAATGACGCCTCGAAATGAAAAAAGACTTTATGTTCGACTCAATGCAATGTACTAACCGGTCGCCATGCCCATGCAAATCAAGAATTCTACGGTTTTTCGTCCGCGCGCGAGTGCCAGGCAGGCATGACTGTGCCATATTATTCACACGCACGTTTACGCGTGCTCTGTCAGGTTCAAAAAGTCTTGAGCTCTCAATATTGTGGCACGGCCACACAGCTCTCGCTTGGCAACAAACCGAAACACGAGGTCTTCTTCCGTTTTTCTTCCAGCGTGCATGCATGGCAACTCTTTGTTTTGTGACCACAAACTCTGTCAGAGTTATCTCAGTCCACATGTAACTGCCGATTTTGTGCCACCAACATAAATGGGAACCCAAACCTGATTTCGTCATGAATTTGTTTTTCCTGAAAAGGCTTCATACATTTTTCTTAAGCTCGTCGAGACTTTTGAGAATGTTTTTTTTTCTTTCATCCATCCCCCAGCTTATGTTATTAAGTGACACGTCACTTCATACACGGACTCCGGCACGTGTGTTAACCCTGCTTGGCCGACGTGTCTTGCAGGCCGTGACTAAGGAGCTGCTCGTTTTATGGGGCTAAAGAGACTAAAGAGGCTAAAGTTTAGCCTTAAGAAAACGAACATACGGGTTAAAATGAGCTAAAGTTTAGCTCTTAAGATTAAAAGATGGGACAAAAAAAGCAAAACTTTAATCCCAAAAGAGATACTAAACTTTAGCTCTCAAAACTCCGCAACACTTCCTACCGCTTTTGTCATGGCGCTAAAAGCTGACTGGTTTCTAGACGATATTTTTTATATCTCACGATGGACACGTGTCGCTGCCAGGAAAACGACAAGTCACGATTGCAACGTCGTCGCGAAAGAACGAGTTACACGTGTGGGAGTGTCTCGCTGGATCGTCCGTGCACTTTTGATCTTGCAAGTAAACGACCTGCACAGCTGCTCGAGCAGGCAGAGCCGGTCCTCTATCAGCTCATGATAAGAACAAGCATTGAATATTCATGACAATATCTTGTCTTCATCTCTTTTTTTCCGGCGCGAAGATGGTACATCACACCAGAAAGCCAATGGCGACAGATGCAGTAGCTCGTTGCACCACACCTGTCAGCTGCCAGTCGGCCCGGGCTGGGGGCGCTGTACCTTCCAATATCTCCTGTCTCGATTCTCTTTTGCGCCTTTGCGCCATTGTTGTTTATCTTCAAGGAAAGGCCCTAATCATTTGGATGTGGCATGTGTGTGCTAGCTCTTGAATATTCTAAATCTCATCGCACATATGCATGGACACACTACCCCATATCTAGAATCAGCTCCCTGATCGGGTCGGCACATGCTGATAAGCCTTCCCCTTTCGGAATAGGATACGTGTGTGTGGGTCGTGGCATGGCTCGTCCGGGTCAACAGAGAGTCAGACTTGGTTTTGACGACTTGTAGAGTGTGTCATGCTTCTTTTTCGGGTTGAGATCCTTGTTTGTCGTCTTCCGTTTTGTACGTTCTCGCTACGAACCATATGCTATTCGACGTGAATTGCGATCGCATTGTTCCATTTATAAGATAGAATTTAATTTTATGATTCCATTTTGCTTGTTTCGAAATAAAACAAGATGACTAAAAAAGTAGGACGCTTATATGTATTCACAGCTCTAAATCAGCCGAGATGTTCTAGAGTTTATTTAACATATAGTCAGTTAACTTCAGGTGCACATAAAGTCCAATAGCTTATTCGTTTTCTTTTAACGACAGAGTCACCTTGGAATTTTATTAGTTTGCGTAACGTAATTACATCACCGAAGTGTTCAATAAGCCATATATGTTTCCGTGAAACAAGCATGGACTGAAAAGGAGGACTTGACTCCCTTTTCTTCTTCACCGGCCGTCGTCATATATTCCAAGTAACCAAATCTCAGAGGCCTATCCTTATGGCGAAGAGAGGAGATGACGACTAATCGAAAGGAATGCCGAAACCACTTCAGTAAACTTATTAGCACCGTACGGACCGGTGGATGCGCATCCGACGGTTGCTGTCCGGAACTCGCACAACGACGGTGGTACGTCTATAAGAGCTGAGGTATTGGGACTCGCCGGCGCCGGCGTCTCTTCTCGGCACACGTGTACGTACACGGCCACACGGGGTTCCTTGCCTTGCCTCCTTTCGTTTGTTGGGCCGCACAAATAAAGGGACTCCGCTATTTGGGCAACATTGTGGCCCACGCGGCGCTCCAGCCTACTCCTAGTTGCTCCGTCTGATAGAGAGCAACTCAGCTGAACTCCCAGAGATTTCTCTAAAAGAAAGAAAAGCTGAACTCCCAGAGATGCGCATTGCCCTGTAAAGAAAAGCTTGTTTGACGAACTTTTGAAGGTAAATGCAGGTGCTCTGCCATTTCATTAAGGAAGAAGGGGAAGCTGCTATACTTATTCTCAAATTAACTGAGGTGTACTCGCTCTCAAACACAAGAGTCGTTCCCATAAATTTCAGTGAGTATTACAAGTGGTGCAACTTTGGTAAATTTTGCGATGCAGTGTCTCCAATTTTTTAGTCGTGCGCTAGCTCTAGCAATTTATTACATTTGCAACATGCTGCTAGCAACTGTTCACCAGTTAACCATCAGTTCAAGTGTTATGCTTTGGCAGATGTTTGTAGGCAAAATTCACCAATTAACTAGTGTTTTTTCTTGCTGAAATCAAGGTTCCTTTCTCATTAGCTTACCAAAGAAATACTACAATCGAACTTCAGCAGGTCACACACACACGTCAGGGTCTTCCTGCCACACACACCCGAGCTGTTCATGTTTGGAATCTGCTTAGGCAGTACATGGGCAACGTTGTTAACAACTTATACTTTACTGTCGTAAGTAAAAAAAAAACGTAAACAACAGACTAAGCTCTTGGTGTATTTCGTGCCCCAGACAATTGGACAAGCTCCAGGCAATCTGTTTCAAGATGCACATGTGCCATACCTCGCTGACTCGCAAAGACAAGGGCGTCTCTGCATGCCAGCGCGGAAGCGCCTTTAGTAGTGCCGCTTTGGATATGTCTGGAGCTCACGGGGAATCAAAATCTTCAGTGACGGTTGCCTTTTCAGCGTCTCAGTGTATATTTTCAGTTCTTTTTCATGGCTGTTCTGGGTGGTCAAAATACAGAACAACACGGATGGTACTCTCTTGTCGTGAAATTTACATCATCTGTGCAGTTGCACGTACACATGTACAGTTACAACTGGAAATATACGTACATGTGGATATCCTAGTAGTAGTACTAACACAAGATCAATTGGTCTCCCTCTCGTAGCGCCCTGATGTCGTCAACCTCTGCGCCGTCGACGGTGAGCACCATCCTCACCGCCGTCCTGAACTTCAGCGCCGCAAGACCCAACAATTCTGTCAGCGTGTCCGGAAGGCAGACGAGCTTCCCGGCAGCGTTGTCTGCAGACCGCTGATGATGGATAACCACTCGCTTGAGCTCTCCTCGCTGCAGCATGTTGCTTCCCTCGACGTCGTCGTTGAACATGTCACCCTGGCTCGACACGGACGCCCGAACCTGATCCAGGATCGACCGGAAAAACGGTTCCTCTTCCCTTGCAACTTGAAACATTGGAGACTCTAGATGCTGCACGAAGTTGCAGAGCACCCTGTCCCCGTCGGCAGTGTGCGGCAGGACCGCTCGTAGCAGGTGACTCTGGCTTACGCTGACGACCTGCGTGAGGCGCCTGCACCGGACGGTGAACGGCTGCGGGACGTTGAGCACCACCCCGATCTCCCCCACCATGCCACGTGGCCCCGTGCGCATCACCACCGTCTCCGTCCCGTCGGCGGCGGTCGCCAGCACGTCCACGGAGCCGGACACGATGACATAGCACTCCGTCGGTGTCTCGTTCCTCAGGAGGATCTCGGCCTTGGGCGGGAAGAACTGCGCCGCCATGTCTGACACGAGGTCCGCGACGAGGCAGTCGGAGACGCCGCGGAACAGGTACGCGCCCTCCACCGTGTCCCGGAACAGGTGCTGCGCGATGCCCGACCGCACGGCCCGCGGCAGCTCGGCCAGGAGCTGCCGGTACTGCTGAGAATGGAGCAGCTGCTGCTCCGTCGCGTCGAAGTTGAGCTCCACGCTGGCGGCCATCTTCTCCGCCATCCCGTCGGGCAGGCGGTGCACGGCCCCGAACACGGCGAGGTCGTGCAGCGTGTCGCGCAGCGTGAGCGCGGCCGTGGCGCCGTGCACGACGAGGTTGGTCATGTTGCCGATGACGTAGGAGGCGAGGCCCATGTTGAAGAGCATGTAGGCCACGGCGAACGCCATCTCCGCGTGGTTGGCCGGGTGCAGGTCGCCGTACCCGACGGTGGTGAGCGTGGCCATAGACCAGTACGCCGCGCGGACGTACCGGGCCCACACGCCGCGGGCCAGCCACGCGCTGCGCTCCGTAGCGGACCCGAAGCAGAAGGCCATCCACAGGTGGGCGCACGCCGCGGCGTGCGTCGCCAAGAGGATCACGCCCACGAGCTTCACCAGGCGCACCCAGAAGTAGTTCACCCGGATGTCCTTCTCCAGCCGGGCGAAGAGGGCGCCCACGCGCTGCAGGCGCCAGAGACGGAGCAGGCTCAGGAACCGGCACGGCGACAGCCACGCGGCGGTGGCCAGGTGGTAGATCAGCTGGAACGGGATCGTCGAGGCCACGTCCATCGCGAGCACCCACGGGCGCCGTGTCAGGAGCTCCTCGTTGTGGTCGTCGACGGAGGTATCGGTAGTGGACGAATCGGCACATGCGAGGAAGAAGGAGGCGGCGATATCGATGGCAAAAAGGACGTCGACGGCTAGATCCATGGCGAGGAGAGGCAACGAGGCGGCCCTCTCTACGGCCAGCTCGAACGGCGACGCCCACGCCGAGTACAGCACCGGCGCGATCAGGAACCCCTGCCACCACCCGTAGCCGGACTGGTTGCCCGACTCCGGGAGAAGAGTGGCGGAAGCGGCGGCGTTGCCCATGCTGGATCGCCGCCGCCTTTTCCCTCTGTTTGCTGGTTGGAGAGGCGTCAATATATATGTACAGATCGGGCAATGAACGCGGGGGCAGTTCCGTTCCGATTCGGCTTTCCGACGACAACTCGGACACGAATCGGGGGCTTATCGGGGTGAACGGTTGTAGGGGAAGATCTTCGACAAGAAATAAATAATGTAGGTATATGTGCAAGTAACTAGTCGTAGTGTATATGCGCAAAGTATTTCTGCACTGCACGTGGGACAAACAAGTACCAAAGTGGCATAATACTACTTGGCACGAACAGTTTAGAAAAATAACCGTTTGCCAGTTCTCGGGTTTATTAAACCACAAATCTTTCTTGGAAACAACATAGCAATTTGGCATTTGTCAGTTTGGATAAGAAATGTTAAACAGTCTGAAAACTTACATATAAACAAAATAATATAATGTAAGAAAACTTGCCATTAACCATTGCGGGATTATTATCAATTTCCCAAGCAAAGACTTAATGTTTGCTATATTTTAGAGAATTGCAGTATAAACACTATACAAAGTATTGATTCTCAAAACAACATGCAAAACATTACGTTGCAAAACTCAACACAATGCATTTTTGTCAGTAACTTGTCGAATTGATCGAGCGAATAGAATGAAATGGAGAGTGACTTTTGTGAGCATAGGGGCATGTGCCCATCCTAGTTTAATAATTAATTGTAGTTTAATGTAAATATTGAATATCTGATTATACTATTAAGTATATCTTAATAATGCGTCAATTCATAATTTAAAGTATCTGAAATGTCAAAATCTATCGAATTAAAATACATCTGGTAGAATTTAACAGAATTTGATAGAGTTTGATATTTTTGGACCTCCAATTTTTGATTTGACACATTAATAAGATATATATAAATAATTTAACATATTTAATAGAATAATAAGAGATTCGATAGTTATATTGAATCATATTTAATAATTAAAATAGGATGAGCACACATCTCTATGCTCATTAAAGTATCTCTCATTAAAATGTTCTCAAGACTCAAAACTCAACACCCAATACATTTGTAGTACAACACGTAGCCTGCACAATATGGACATCTCGGTAATAAGGTGGACGCTAGCTAAAGTTACTTTTGATAACCATCTCGGTACTATGATGGGCCCTAGCTAAAGTGAGTATACTAAAACAAGAAACTCACAATGCTTGTTGCGAGAGGAGGTGGGAAGCAAGGTTCGCAAAACCGGATTGTCGGGGGCGCCGGAAGAATATGCCGAGGAGGAAGCGGTAGCGGTCGGCGGAGCAAGGTAGGCGGCCCTGGAAATCCGGGCCGGCGACGCGGCGCCGGACTGCCCTGCATGTCGCGGCGCCGCGGGCGATGGTCACCGGGTCTGTCGCCTAATAATCGCCTCCCGGAACGCGAACAAACGCGTCCTGCCGGAATTAACACAAACTGCACCGACCGAGAGTACGAAACTTTTTCAGCGTTCGCCGTGTCGAACGTGCGTCTGACTGTCTCTGGTGAACAAAGCAACCCGAAACCCTCCGATCTCTGTACCCTCCAATACATAGCAAGCGTATTATGGACACTCACGTATGCAGGAGGGCAAGGGCGGAGCCGCCGCATCTCCCCGTCGACATCCTCCAAGAATGACCTGGTCACCCTCGTCCGGTGCGCCGAAGCCCCTGCGCCGCATCGTCACTCTGATCCGGTCTTCCTCGACCGTCTACGCCTCAAAGGTGGCACTGGCAACCGGTTCTCCCCTTCCTTCTTGTCGGTATATTCTTCAAACACGACGAAGCGCGCGGCTTCTTCCCGGTGCCGCCGTCCAGCAAGCTCGACCCCTCGCAGCTTGCGCCGGCCAGTGGCGACCCGTGCACCTTCGAGCCGCTCGCGACGCCGCTGCCGCATGGTTCTCCGACCCGTGGTCGACCGTGGCCGCGATCTGTTCGTGTGGGCAGTCCCCCTGCTGACCGGCCACTGCGTTTTCCTACCTACGACTACGACGACGTTTTACGGCTGTTCGCACGTCATACTCTCCGCCGGCGGCCGTTTCTTTGAGCTGCTTGCCCTGAACTACGAGGCTCGGACACAAACTTTCTCGTCGAGAACAGGCGCGTGGGGCCTTGCCACCAAGCCGCACCTCCCCCTTCTGTACACCTCGTACGGACGTCGGCCCTCGTGCTCAGCGGCGTCGCGCACTGGCTGTACGAAGACCACGAAAATCCGCCTTGGCTCGTGCTCGCCGTCTACGTCGCCACCGGCGGGCAGGCCACGACGATCGAGGTCCCAGACCGCTGCACGCGTCAACGCGCAGGTTTTGGGTGCCGGCGGAGCTCCTGCTGGTCCGGTCGGTGGACGGGAGGTCTGGCTTGCTCGTCGCGGAAGTTGGCATCAAGCGGAAAAGTCGTCCTACCATGCATGCATCCATGGTAGGATGAACTCCATCAATCGACCACGACAATCCTGCCTGCCGACGCGTCCAATCGAGTACAAAAGGATTTCTGGAGTACAAAAACCATCTCTTTCCGCTCGACTATTATGGCCAATCAGGCGCCCGGGACAGAGCTTACAGATCTCCCCGTCGAGCTCCTCCACAACCTCTTCTCCCGGTCCGACGTGCTCACCCTGGTCCGCTGCGCTGCCACCTCCAAGCTCCTGCGCCGCCTCATCACCGACCCAGACTTGATCCGCCAGCTGCGCCACGATGCCGGCGACCGCCGATTCGTCCCGTCGCTCCTCGTCGGCGTGTTCTTCCAGCACAACAACGGGCCAATTCGCTTCGAACCTTGCCGTACTCAGACCTCAAGCTCTCGGTGGCGCCGGCCACGACGACATCTACTACCGCCGGTCCACACATTAGCTGCTGCTGGCGTCACGAGCTGGCCTCGTCGTTCTTCACCGCTTCAGGACGTTCCCGGACACGGACGCCATCCTCGATCTCTGCGTGGGCCCCGCGACGGGCCATGGCCACTACGTTTTCCTCCCTGTCCGACGGTGAACGCCGACTCGCACGTCGTCGTGCTCTCCGGATACGACGGAGAAGATGACGACGAGCACGGAACGTGGGCACTGCTGGCGTCCGTTCTTTCCGGCTGCTCGCCATGGACAACAGAAGTGGCGAGACGCGGTTCCAAACTTTCTCATCAAGAACCGGGGCATGGGGCCCGGTCTCCGAGCCACCGGCACACCTGGGCCTCAGCCGATTCATGCCCGTCCCGGAGTTCCGCCCTCGTGCTACGCGGCGTCGCGCACTGGCTGTACAAGAGCCCGACGCTACGAAAGTTATGCCGTGCTAGCCATCCGCGTCGTCGGCACCGGACAGGCAACGACGATCGAGGTACCACCACCGCCCTGCCTCCACCAGCGCGGGCGGCACAATTCGGCCGCGGAAGCCCTCGGGGTAGCCATGTGGACCTTGTCGGAGGACTCGGGGAGCTTGGCGCGGCACGTCGTGGTGGACATGGCAAGGATGCTGCAATCGCTGGCCGTGCCATGGTGGCAACGCCCGTGCAGCCGCAATATTCAACTGGAGTGGTTCGAGGAGGAGAGTGGGACTGTGTGGTGGTGCTGCAGCTCCACGGCGTTGGGGTTGGGGTCCTGCTGCTAAAGCTACAAACTGGTGATGTCA